>JBBPLX010000336.1:0-27847 GCA_038090015.1 Leccinellum albellum | reverse complement strand
AATCATAAGGAATCACCCATCATCCTTGCAGAGATGGAGCAGGCAACCAAGTTTGGTGCTCAGGCCCTTGCAACACTTCAGCCAGGGCTGACGATGGTGCGCGAGAAGCTCTACCTCGCTTCGAAGCGCCAAACAACGATGAAGGAAGATATGGCATACTGTCTGTTCGGTATCTTTGATGTGGCACTCCCGGTGATATATGGTGAGGGCATGCGAGCAGTCCGTCGTCTATTGGAGTACATCTTGACTCAATCGGATAACGTCACGCTTCTCTCCTGGACTCGGGCTGGAAACTTAAGTAGCAGTACCAACAGCTACCTCCCCACCGACCTCACCGTCTACGACCAGATCGAGCCCCCTCACGTTCCACAACCGATCGAGAGTGCTGAGATGGACAGGATGTCCATAGTCTTGCAGTCATTCTTGCCCGACATGTCGCTCGCCGTTCAGTTGTACCAGCGACTGTACAACCTTCCCCCTCTTTCAATCATGACTGGTCGACTCCACCTTCCTGGGTTAGTTTTCTCTCTGACATCCCTCACCGCTATCACACCAGAACGTGGATCCAACTCGATCGTTCATATTTACCATGCCACTACACCCATCCTCGGTGACGTACGCATCGAGACCGACGACGACTTGTTCGGAATGCATGGCTTGGTTCTCATCCACCCGTGGATCAGTCCACTTCTAGACAGGGATTTCACTGGTGGGGCTCCCCAGTTTGATCTAGCTAAGCGTGCCCTACGGCTTGTCGTTCAATTGAGGCAGCCGTTTGGTGCGCTGCTGCTTGCTTCGCAGGGGCGGGCGCTGTACAAACGTGTCGCGACAGATAGCTTTATCAGAGTTCAGATCCGGGCAGAGACGGCGTTGGAGGAGTTGATGGACAGCGTGCGTACGGTCGACGTACAGTGATCGTGGATTGTTGTTATTGGCTTTGGGTATTGTGTGCGATGGACTCCTTGTATCACCCAGTATATCGGAATCACTTTAAAGCGGTATCTTTGTCGTGTGTATGTATCAATTGGACTGGTGACGAGCCTCGTTAAGCTTTGTTAGAATGTGATCGGGTCACATGCAGCTCGCCGTATTCGATCCCGATCGACTTCCAACAAGCTTCGAAGCACAACGTAAACAGACGTCCGAGTCCTGCCCAGCTTCTTCCCCGCTGTACCTCGGAGGGCGAGTGTAGTAGTAGCTCGGGTGGAGGTGTCCATGCGGGTGTTTCCTGGTTAGTTCCGTAGCGTCTCTTCTATAGGGCACCAACGCCTTCTGTCCCTCTCTTGCCTGGTTGGCACATCATCATTCAGTTTATGTAAGTTGATGATATGGATAGAATAAACTCTAGAACAGGCAATCTGCGCCCGAACCTCCTTGACTACCTCGGCATACTTTGCTTTTGACGACCGGAAAAAAAGAGTCCGCGCAACGCCAACCGGTGTAACCTTCGAGCTTTGACTATTACGCGATCCCGGGATCAGTACAATAAAAAAGCGCATTACTTACAGTTCTAACTTCTGCCAATGTCACGGAACCGATCCGAAAAAGAGCCCTCGTTGGATGACCGAGGGGATAACTCAAACAGGGGCTGCGCAAGTCAGATCCGGCGAAAGGGGCAGATGCTTACCATCCTTACAACGAAAAGGATACTACATCCCCTAAATGATTGTACTTCACTCAGGGGCCCTGCCGGGGGATATATAACCCTTCCTCGCCCTCTCGAACCACCCAGCAACTTACCACCATGTCTTTGATCCGCACGTTCTACGACCCCTTCACCGACTGTGATCGTCTCTTCGATGACGCATTCACGATGCGTCTCTACCGTCCCATCGCTACCCCTAGCACCACTGAAACTGCTCGCGAGCGCTTTAGGCCCAGGTACGCCACGTTTTCGTCAGAGCCGCTTCATCCATTCGACGCCAGTACAACGTTCATTAACGCCGGACGAAACAGGATGGACCTGCATGAAGACCCCGACGGAGTCAACGTTACCGCAACGTTCGACCTCCCTGGCATCAAGCCGGACCAGGTCCATATTGACGTCGTCCAGGACCGCCTGACCGTCTCGGGCGAGGCCAGCTCCATGCAAGAGCACGACGAGAGCGGATACAAGGTTCGCGAGCGGTCCTGGGGAAAGTACTCCCGCACCCTGATGCTCCCTCAGGGAACCAAGGTGAGCCCCTTTGCCAAGTCATCGTCTGTTTTGTCTGACAAAGAGTGCCCCCCATCTTAGCCCAGTGATGTTCACGCCAAGATGGAGCATGGTCTGTTGAACGTGACTTTCCCCAAGGCTCAGCCTCAGCAGCAGCCCCAACGTATCACCATTCATTGAGCGCCTCATCGACCTTCATTCATTTTTTGCCGTGTGCTCTGGAGCTGAAAAGAAGGCTTACTAGTGTGTATGTTACTGACATTGATGAATCTGCTTCGCATTCGTGCCCAGGAAGAAAGAAGGTAGTCAGCAGCGCTGTATTTGTAGCCTTGGCTGTGATACGATGCAATTACTTGTGAGGCCAAAAGCATAGCGATCAATTATGTAAGAATGAAGAGTTCCAAGCAAAAGCCATCCACCAAAACTCACTTTATACTTGAGTGGGGACATCAACTCTAGCTAGTACTTCGGCGGTCATGCCAGTGCAGAAAAGGTAATAGTGAGCGGTGCTTCATTAAGCAACCCATATGGGTGCGTTGACGTCTACAGGGATGTATGTATATGAACTCACTCCGAGCGTACCTCGGTTTGATCCGATCCAATGATCCTCTGATATAGGCCCTTTGCCCATACCCACAACTCGTTCCCGTACGCAAAGTATAGCGCGCCAAACGCCGCACCTCCAAGGTGTGCATAGTGATCAAACATCCTAGTTAATTTCATTAGCAGCGTTGACCATGAGCCGTGACCGACCATCACCGCCGAGCACCAATAACTCAAGTACTCACTTCCATCCACGAATGACGCCAATGACGTCGGCCAGCACGAGCGCACCCACGCCCGTCGTAATCGGGAGACTAAGAGGTATGAATATCGGCTGAACCTCCGCGTCCGGGAAAGCTAGAGCGGTGAGGACGACCGCGGCATAGATCGCCCCGGAAGCACCTAACGAAGGGAGAATCCTCCGTGGTGCGTCCTGCGACGCCTCGCTAGCGCCCATGAGAGCTGATGCTGCTGGCGACGACCGCACCGCGGCTTGCTTGGATAGGTGCGACAGGATTCTAGGGTAGAGCACTTTGGCGGAAACTACATGGCTGACTAATCCAGAGAACAGTCCAGCTGATGAGATGAACACGAGCGTAAGTACATAAAACGTAACTATGGAAGGAGGAATCCGTACCCGAAATGAAGAATGCAAGGAAATGCCACTGAGCACTAACGTCCGGTTCGCGCGATGGGGCGACACATAAGTAGTGCGTTGCAGCAGCGCCTACGGAACGACAGGGGCGAAGTCAGTCGGCTTAAGACTAGGTGAAGCTAGCGAAAGAGTACTTGCCAAAGCTTGCCAACGCCATCGAGTTGGCGGTGAGGTGGAGAAAACCATTGTGACTGGCACGAAAAACTCAGTCTAGGGCGCAAAAACAGCTAAAACTTCGCTAAGCAGAGCACTGACCTGAACATGCTAGTAAGTAGCGTATAGGCTTTTCCAGAAAGCGGATCGTGCGTGAAGCTTCTGTTCATGAATGGCTGAAATCGAGGAATTTTCCACATGAGAAAGATGGCAGCATTCAAGGCGCAGATCGACCAGCAAAGCCGCCTGCCTTCGCTGGCATCGTAATAGAACGAGCCCGCAAACGCAGACACAGTCAAGGATATGTTTTGCAAAGCAATAGGCCATTTAGAAATGTTTTCCCTGACCGATTCGAGGTACTTGTGGAATTGCTGTCCGAGGCGAGGGTGAGACGGGCGTGAGTGTGACTAAACGAGATCAACATACGGAGACCTGTGCGCGGGCCTTGGCTTTTCTAATCTCATCATGCGAGGGTTGGCGGAAAGTCCATATACTCATGAACCTTTGGACTTCTTTCGTCCAATGGTCGTTTTCAAGTTGTGTCTGCTCTGCAGCCAGCTCGAAGGCGACCCAGGATCCAAACAAGACGAACTAACATACCGTCGGAACGGAGGGCAAGAAAAGGATAGAAATAAAATACGCACCGCGACCTGCTTTCGTATTGGAGGTCGACCGACTCGTTCACAAAAGGTTCGAAAGCCGTTCGTCGGTGGTGGTGTATCTATCGTTCTTCCCGACACATTTCGAGCAACCCTAGGAAACCATTTCTGCGGAGAATGAACGAACGTGCGACTTTGAGTTTGCAACAGCCATGGATTGTTGAAGGAGCGCTGAAAGGAATGTCGGCAAGATGTAGTCCAGAGCATACCGTCGTATTCGCGGCCCACTTGCGTTGCCAAACTAGGCAACATCTCCTTGCTTGCACTCACAATCACTTACCAAAATCACTACTACAATATCAGTCATCGACCGTCCCACCTTACTTCACAAGTCGCTAAGGTCCAACCCTAGCAGTACCGTCCAGGTTTACTGGGTCGAACGGGGTAAGCCCAAGTCCCAGTTGGTACCATATGCTATGCTCCTGTAGCTCCCGTGCTGAAGCGGGGAATCACAAGGAACTAGAGGACTACACTTTTGGCGACTATTTGTATCAAGAATTTCCTTCTGGACACGAGAATCGAGGAGATTTGTCGAGCGGTTCAGCAAGTTTGGCGTGGTCGAACGGGATGACAAGGGCGAACGTTAGCGGCGGAGATGTACGCGACAGAGAGCCAAATTCAAGCACGCAGAACACTCGACAGGAAGGCTTCGGACCTGCGAAGACGACATGAATCTGCTCAACATGGATTTTAGGCGTCATCGCATTGAAGTATGCATTCTCTCTGATGGAACTAGTGCTAAACATTGGAAGAAATAGCGAATGTGGTATTGTATAGCCTACAATGATCTCTCCCCTACACACAGTCCTCACCACACCGACAGAACGAACCAGAGCATCTGACCGTGAAGTTCAGGGGTCCTCCGAGCACGAAGGTTTCTTTGTGAGCTTTATAGTGTTGATCGCTGTGTCTCCAACTGGGTAGATACTTGGATGACACGGTGTTGTCCGTGAATAAAGCCATGCAGTGCATGGCATTATTCTAGAAACAATCCTTAAGACCTGTGCCCCGTGGCGTGGTTGAGGTAGGCAGTGTAAAAGCGAAGCCATAATTTCGCATCTTGTTCCTGGATGGCTAATGGTGGGTTCCTGAATAGCTTATGATCGGCTGTATATTATAACAAGCTCTTGCTGTAGAACCATCAGCCCTTCAGGTGCACAGCAAGTCCGCAACTGGCCGTTTTTATGAACCTACGGTTGTGGAACCCCGTCACTGAGAACTTCCCCACATTTCTCCGTGCTCTCAGACTTCACTAGCCACTTCCCACTTATGAATGAAGAAAACCAGTCTCCTAGCCCGGGTTTTCCCCTCCAATCACTACTGCAAGAACAAGAACAAAAGAGATTACGCAACTCAGATTTCCATTCGTCACGCACCAATAGATGCGAACATGTCTTTGTAACACGTGTGGCGATTTCGCGCTGGCATCCCTGGAGATATTTCAAACACACTTGTTTAGTCATGCGTGCCATGAATGTTGCGTGCGGCCTCCGTCGGATGCCAGCAGGCTTCCATGTTATTGTAGAGGTCGATGGAAGGGTCATACAAACATCGAACAAACCCATATCGATAGAGGAGGACGCCGTAGAATGGGATGAAGAGATCCTCCTGTGCGTCATCCTTTGCCGATTCTCTAGTACTTTCTTGAATTGCTGTCAAGGCCATCGAATCAATCATCTTCCATCTCATTCACTGTCTATGCGTCGTTTGAGCTTGGAACGAAGTTAGGAAACGGAGAATTGCTCTGTCGATTTAAGATTACCGCAAGAGAAATGTTCGATCATAATGAACAGCTTCAGCGTGAGCAACTACTTTATCTGCCGCACACCTTCCCTGACATCTCCTTATAGCCATCGAATTTACGGCGAAGAAGTGTGATATCTTACCGTCGTGTTTATCTCTCAGCATCATTACTGAGCGACGCATTTGTGACATGAATGAAGCCTGTCCCAAACTCGATGTAAGTAGATTATCTGTGGCGCTGTGACCATTTTCTGAACTTATGTGAATAGTTACCGGAGTCATGCGAAATGAACACGCTGGAGCAGCTTACCGACGAGGGACATTGCGCTGTCCTGCGTTACCGCCATCGGCAGGACCAAGTGGATCTAGACGCAGCCATCCAGACTTTCAAGCGCGTTGAGGAGATTTGCCCAATTGATCACCCTAATCGCTCAACCGTTCTGTTCAATTTGGCCCATGCAAGATTCATCGACTGCCAAGCTAACAATCGATACCTTGACCTAGATGGGCCAATTAAATTGTATCGGGATGCTCTACTACTCCGGAGCAAAAACCATCCGGATCATTGCATCACGGTACTGGAACTTGGTCTCGCGCTACTTGCGCGCTCCCAGAGACGAGGGTCCGGTTTCGACAGGGAGGAAGCGATCCGGTTACTGGAAGGAATGCTGCAGATCTCAACGGCAGAAAGTTATGCATACCGGGCAGGGCTTTTCGGATTGCAGATGGCCGAGGCTTCCCGATCGGTACAGGCAGGAAATGGTGGAT
Source organism: Leccinellum albellum (assembly GCA_038090015.1). Lineage (NCBI taxonomy): Eukaryota > Fungi > Basidiomycota > Agaricomycetes > Boletales > Boletaceae > Leccinellum > Leccinellum albellum. The sequence continues at coordinate 21,171 of JBBPLX010000336.1, read as the reverse complement.
CCACGATGGTAGAGCAAGTGGATGGTGGAGAGGAGAATCAGGACCTGCTAAGCAACTTGTCACACTGGGATCCTCGCCTACTATTCATGGATCATGGGAGGCTGTTATATGATCGGTTCGAACGCAATGGGGTGCTGGCTGATATTCACGAGGCAATTTCGATGTTCCAGCATGCCTTGGATTTCACGCCCCCTAGCCATTCGGATAAGCCAGCTCAGTTGAACTTCCTCGGGAATTCGTTGTATCTTCGGTTTGAGCATCTCGGAGACCTCGCGGATTTAAACAAGTCCATTTCGTTGTTTGAGGAAGCTCTCTGTCTGGCACCCGAAGGCCATCCATTCAAGCCAGCTTGGTTGAGCAACCTCGGGAACTCGCTAATGCTTCGGTCTCAGCGTCTCGGGGACCTCGTGGATCTAAGCAAGTCCATCTCGATAAGGGAGGAGGCCATCAGTCTGACACCCGATGGCCATCCGTATAAGCCAGGTTTGTTGAACAACCTCGCGAACTCGTTACATCATCGCTTTGAGCGTCTCGGAGACCTCGCGGATCTCAGCAAGTCCATTTCGTTGCTCGAGGAAGCTCTCTGTCTGACACCCGACGATGCTCTAAACAAGCCACGTCAGCTGAACAACCTCGGGGCCTCGTTACTGAGTCGCTTTGGACGTCTCGGAGACCTTGTAGATCTAAACAGGTCCATCTTGAAGCAAGAGGAGGCTGTTCGTCTGTCGCCCGATGGATTTCCATACAAGCCCTCTTTCTTGAGCAGCCTCGGGAATGCGTTACAAAATCGGTTTGAGCGTCTCGGGGACCTGGCGGATCTAAACAGGTGGATCTCGATGCTTGAGGAGGCTGTCTGTCTGGCGTCCGATAGCCGTCCAGGCAAGCCAACTTGGTTGAACCGCCTCGGGAACTTATTACTGAGTCGCTTTGAGCGTCTCGGGGACCTCGCGGATCTGAACAGGTCTATCTCAAATGGAGAGGAGGCTGTCCGCCTGACACCCGACAGCCATGCAGACAGGCCAGATCACTTGAGCACCCTCGGGGATTCATTACGGAGTCGGTTTGAGCGTCTCGGAGACCTTGCGGATATAAACAAGTCCATCTTAATGTTCGAAGAGGCTGTCTGTCTGACGCCCGATGGCCACCCGGATAAACCAGGCCGGTTGTACAACCTCGGGTGCTCATTATCTCGTCGCTTTGAACGTCTTGGGGACCTCACGGATCTAGACAGGTCCATCTCTATGTTTAAGGAGTCTGTCTACCTTGTGCCAGACAGTCATCCAGGCAAGCCCAATATGTTGGGTTGCCTCGGGGACTCGCTGCTATATCGGTTTGAACGCCACGGGGACCTTGCGGATCTGAACGAGTCCATCTCAATGAAAGAGAAGGCTGTCTGTCTATCGTTCGACGGTCATCCATACAAGTCGGTTTGGCTGAGCAGCCTTGGGAACTCATTACTGCATCGGTTTGAACGTCTTGGTGACCTCATGGATCTCGACAAGTCGATCTCAATGTCTGAGGAGGCTGTCTGTCTGGCAGCCGACGGCCAACCATACAAGCCACTTTAGTTGAGCAACCTCGGGAACTCATTATCTCGTCGCTTTGAACGTCTTGGGGACCTCGCAGATCTAAACAGGTCCATCTCAATGTACGAGGGGGCTCTCCGTCTGACACCTGACGACCATCCAGACAAGCCACGTTGGTTGAGCAACCTTGGGAACTCATTACACATTCGGTTTGAGTGTCTTGGAGACCTCGTGGATCTAAACAGGACTATTTCAGAGCGAGAGAAGGCCATCTATCTCATGCCTGACGGCCATCAAGGCAAGCCAGTTCTGTTGGGCAGTCTCGGGAACTCGTTACGGGATCGATTTGAGCGTCTGGGAGACCTCAGAGATCTGAACAGGTCCATCGCGGTGTCTGAGGATGCTCTCTGTCTGACTGCCGACGACCGTCAAGACAAGCCATATCGGTTGTGCACCCTCGGGTGCTCTTTAGATCGTCGTTTTGAGCGTCTCGGGGACCTCACGGATCTAAACAGATCCATTTCGATGCTTGAGGAGGCTGTCTGTTTGACGCCAGCCGATAGTCATTCAATCAAGCTAGCTTTGTTGATCAACCTTGGGGGTCTTTTGAAAGGTCGTTTTCTGCATCTTGGTGATTATGCGGACATTGTCAAGTCCATTTCCACACTGGAGGAGGCAGCCAGCTTCATTCCTGATGACCATCTCAAGAAACCAGATTTATTGATGAACCTTGGAAATGCGTTTCATGTCCGTTTCAAGCACTCCCATGATTCATCCGATATTTCTGCTGCATCTTGTAATTTTTCAATCGCCAGTCATGCTTCCGGCTCTGCTTCCACCCGCTTTGATGCCGCTCGCTCCTGGATTTCCTGTGCACAACTTCAGGGAAACACCATCGCCCTCCTTGATGCATGTACTTCTGCTCTCAACCTTCTCCCACAGTTGGCATGGCTTGGGCTCCCAGTCGCCGAGCGTCATCGTCTACTCGTTAAAGCAGCTGGTGTGACACGTGATTCTGTTGCCGCCGCTATTGAAGCGGGACATCCTGAACTGGCTGTCGAGTGGCTGGAGCAAGGCCGTTCAATCGTCTGGACTCAGTTCCTGCAGCTTCGCACTCCTGTTGATGACCTGCATGACGAGCATCCTGCCCTTGCTCGTCAGTTCCGACAAATCTCGCAGGAGCTGGAGCATGCTAGCACTCGGGATAACGCCTCATTCTACCAGCCAGCCGCTGACACCCAATTGCTTGAGAAAGTCATTCAGAGACATCACGATCTTGCCCTCAAACGAGAGAGTCTCCTCCTTCAAATACGATCCTTGCCAGGTTTCGACCGATTCTTGCTTTCGAAAACGATTAAGCAACTTTCTGCCTTGCCGATCTCCGGACCCGTCGTTTACCTCACAGCCAGCAAAGAAGGATGCGCCGCACTCATTGTTATGGCAGAGCTGGAGAGTGTCATCCATGTCCCCCTCCCCGAAATTTCCTATATAGATATGGAGGTCTTGCGAAGAGTGCTCCGCGCGATGCTCGAGCAGCATTGTCTGGTTTTTCCCCGCGATGCCCTCTACGAACTGATGCCCTCTGAAGATATAGACCTCTCGAAAACATTTCTCGATCTGTTGCTGGATGGAGATTTCATTGATAGCAGTGACCGGGCAGCGAAATTGGCAAAGCCACAAAAAAGCGAACCATATACTCCAAACGAGTTGTACCAGGCGACTCTAAGACTCCTTTGGAATCATGTTGTAAACCCCGTTCTCGAGGCCCTCGGATTTTCGGTAAGTCATTGATGTGGAGTCCCATTGTCGAACCATCCTGACTCGAGATTTGCTTGTTCTCAGCATCCACCATCTGACACTCGTACAATGACTCGTATCTTCTGGTGTCCGACTGGTCCTTTTTCTTTTTTGCCCATACATGCTGCTGGCCTCTATGACACATCCGAGGCGGGCACCAAGCTTTCTGATTTTGTTATATCCTCCTATTTACCCACTTTGACTTCGCTCGCGTCGACACCTCAGAACAGCTCAGATGTCCCTTCTTCCAAACTTCGCCTACTTGCCGTCCCTCAGCCACCGACGGACGGACTCGGTAAACTTTTTTCAGTGAAGGACGAGATCAATTCCATCAGGGAATTATCCGACAAATCCTCTCTTGTGACTCTACAGAACTCCGACGGCACTGTTGAGGATGTCATGGAGAAGTTGAAGAATAACGACTGGGTCCATTTTGCATGTCACGGAATACAGGATCCCCAGAAACCTCTGGACAGCGGGCTTAGCCTCGCCAACAATCGTCGCTTGAAGCTCTCGGATATCATGCAGCTATCGCGCCCACAAGGTGGAATGGCATTCCTTTCTGCCTGTCAGACTGCCCAACGAGACGAAACACTGTCAGAAGAATCGGTTCATCTCGCAGCTGGAATGCTTCTCGCTGGGTATGGTAGCGTGATCGGGACGATGTGGTCGATAATGGACAATGACGCACCAAAGGTGGCGAGGGACGTGTACGAGTACCTCTTTCGAGATGCTAGCCAGGTTCCCGACAGTACGGAGGCGGCAAGGGCATTGCACCGCGCGATCCAGAAACTTCGGGACTCTGGTGCTCCGTTCAGTTCTTGGGTTCCCTTTATTCACTTTGGTGGATGACCCTTGATAGTGCGGCGCCATGCGATATACTGCACGACTTTTTCACCCCCACTTAGTACTAATGCTACTCAGTTTTCACTTGTCTGAACTAGTTTATATACGTGTACAGAGCGTATCGATATACCTCACGCAGTGCGAATACATATAAGCATTTGGCCTGAACCTCGTGGCGATAACTAATTCTCAACTTCCAAATAGCATTCCGTTCCCTCAGGCTGAGGATACTAGACGGGATGTTTTACTACATTTCTTTTCTCCGTCCACCACCCTTGCAAGCAAACGCGGCGGCCACCGATCCACTCCTCATCACACCCCAGATATCCAACGATCTCCGTACCGAATACTTTGGCGACCATCCCGTCGACATATACTACACCTGGTCTCTCCACGACTCCGACGTGATCGTCACCAAACCCGCCAAGCTCACCTCCTGGCGGACGAGCACCGCGTACAAGGAAATTCCCGTACCGAGACCCCCACTCCGTGCTGCGTCGGATGGTCCAGAGCGGCAGTCGCAGTGGCGACTTATTCTCACCTGCGGACCGACACACGATGACCGACACATCGTCCTCGGTGATCCAGACACGACCGGACGCGCGCCGTTCGCCGTCTCGTCCCTGCCCGTGAACTTTATCCACACTCGTCAACACGTTGCCCCGGGAACGGGTAACAAGAGGAATGACAAGAACGTACTACCACAACAGCCACCAAAGGGTACGTCGAGCAGCGCGAAACAGGAACGGATCGCCCGGTCGTATGCCCTCCGCGTAGCACCACCTAGCTCCCAAGTCCAAATACAAGATCACACTTCCCTTCCGATCGTGTTCGATATCACAGAGCAGACTTCCTTTGACCTCGACAAGGTATGGTTGTTGCGTCCTCCTCCCTCCCGCACGTCTGGGAACGACAGCGGCAGCGCTTCCGGAGAGCATCATACCAGCATTAGTGCAACTCACTCAGTGATCGTATATATGTACAGAAAATATGGGACAGCGGCATTGGACTCAGTTCTTGGCTCGCACACCTCTCTTCCGGACGCGTCGGCGCTTCTGAAGCAGGAGGAGGACCGCTGTACGACCTATCCGATCTGCGCGAGTCCCTCTTTGGTACAGACAAGGTCGGGGGAGCTCACCATATCCTAGAATTAGGTGGGTGGGTCCACTGGGTCGCGTTGCGCCACCGATGGACTGATTGATATACCTCGCAATATTTGCCCTCGGCGATAGGCGCGGGCACGGGCATCGTCGCCATCACGCTTGCCATCTTACGGTCAACGTTGAAGGGCCTTTCGAACGAGGCCGAACATGGGTCTGGATCCATCGTGACCACAGATCTGCGTCCGTTTGCCAATTCACTGCTCCTTGAATTCGGAGTTGACTCATGCCCCCCGAACAGCCTCCGCGATGCCTATCCTGCAAGCTAACATCGCCGCTAACCTGCCCCTGATGTCCAAATGCGTCTCGCCCCCACAAGCGGTCGTGCTTGACTGGGACCAAGACCAGTTCCCACCGCTAGTCCAAGTTCAACTGGACGCCGGGTTGGACATCATCGTGTAAGTCATTAACAAGTGGCGTATTCATCTTCACTAGTTTATGGTGACACGGTCTCCCTCGGATGGTACGACAGTATGGCGGACGTCACTTACAACACCGCGTCCTTCGACGCTCTGATTGGAACGATCTCGCGGCTCGTTCGGTTCTCCAAACGTCGCCCTAGAGTCTTGATGGGATACAAGGAACGGCACCCGGATGAACGTTCGCTCTGGGACCGCGCCAAAGATATTGGCCTCTATTTTCGACAGATCACGCAACTTAACGGTGCAGGCGGAGCTCCCGTCGAAATTTGGTTGGCTTGATTATTGATACGATACAGTGCAATAGGATGAGATGGGATGAGATATGGTACGAAACGGTGTGATTATCATGTCCGTATATTGTTCAATACACACTAATCTTGTGTGGAAAAAAGGAACGGAGATAGTGGATGGTATACAGGGGGGATGGTCAGAGCGGTGGGAGCGGTCGACGACATTGAGGGCAGATATTCTTTTACCAACACAAATGACTCAGAAATTCCCTGCTAAAGACGAACCAAAGACACACGCACCTTAATAGCAAGCCACTTGTCCAGACATTCCGTATGCTAGAATAGATATAGAGATAAGTACATGGGTGGGCAAGGTCATCCGTTATGATAAAGGAATATCAACACTTACGAACAAGTGATGGCATGGTGCCAGACTGTAATTCTTCCTGCCCCCCACCTTCTGCAATAGACCGACAGCGACGTGCTGCAGAGGCTTGGGATCTTCTGCATGAATCGGTTCCATGCAAATCGAACAGTCACCCAACGACTGCTCCGGTGTCTCGGGGTCCGAGATAGATAGAGGTAACGGTGGGTGGTAGTTGTATATTTCAGTCGTGGCGAACTATATAATAGGTGGTAGGTGAATGGGGGTAGTAAGCGTCAAGAGATGACAGATCGAGACGTACGCGTCTGGGAAGAAAGAACATGGGTCCTAGCCGTTGTTGCAGTAGGACAATGGCTACTTGTAAAAGCACAAAAGCAGATAAGGAATACGCCCATCCTATCCCACAGCAAGAGACAGTTAGCAGAAAAAAAAAAAAAAAGACCCCGACGCACCCCGAGGCGCTACGTCCAACACGTTCTTTGGACACGCCAAAAAGTCTAGTCCTGCGATCAGTATGGCTACCCACACTGCGGTGCGATAAATATAACTCACAGAGAGCAAAGTATAGTCTGCAGATAGATGTTCCGATGATGTATTCTGAGGTCAACGCGCTGGGTCGTCCCCGCTTGACCGAGCGGATGATCTGTGGGAGCCAAAACATAGAATACATGCTGGCGACGAAGATGAGTGCGAGAGAGGGAGTGACGATCACGCGTATGATGAAAGTGAGGAACAAGAACATCCCGAGCCCTGTTGGATTAATCAGTGAGAGACACAGCCAACTGCTCGATACTTACAAATACGAGCTTGTGGATCCGACCGAAGATGGCGAACGACGAACTGAAAGAAAGAAAGTCTGGGGGGTTCTGGGGGGGCCGTAGCTGGTGGGGGGAGCAGGGGTTGCGCGGGATTAGGTACCGGTGTGTTGGTGTTCTGTGGAGGGGCCTGGGCACGTAGAGCTTGTCGGGCTGCTGTATCCTCTGGGCCCTGGACCTGATTGATAAGAATCGCATGTTGCTGCACGCCATCAACAATGTGAGCGGAGACTGGAATTAAGAGCGTGTATGCATGACTCACGGCCTCGAGTGCAAACAAAAGGCAAGCGAAAAACGCCGGGGCGACAAGAGACATAGATGGGCGACCATTTGCCAATATCGCGAAAGTGATGTGTCCAGCAAATGCCACGGCGTCAACGATAGCCTGGGTTAGGAAAGTCCATAACGACAGACGAGTCAATGCTGCAGGGGTGTGCGCTCTGTCAATCTGGCGGGACAATAACGCCAGTAACACAAGATATACTATGGCGGAAGAACTAGCATCTAACATATATCATATGAGCTTATATGCAATGCCGGTCGAACAAATCAACTCACAATTTGTTACTTTACGAAAGAATGACTGAGATCTATGCACCGAAAGCAATCAGGGAATGATAATCACAAGTTCGCCACTTTTCGCACCTTGTACCCTCTGCATCATGCAGGTGATAAAGTAACCCGCATTCTCGGCTCACCAGGATACCGTTGAACCGCAGCGGAGGTCTTCTCGTTGTCCACTTCCCCGTGGGCTTTTGGAGCTCATCTTCCAGGTCCTGCATCAGGTCCACAGAAATGAGAGATGGTTCAATCTGGGCATGAACCACAAATCCACAACCCGATTCTGGATCGATCCCTGGTATGGTCATGGAGATTCCAGATCACATATCAAACATTTCTGCGAACCTTGCGGCAACTCTGGATCAACGGAACCAGCGTCTATCATATCCTTTAGTCTCTGGATTCGGGAGAGTAGTTCCGGTTTCACAGCACGAGCAGTTTCGTTCCGAACGCCTTCTGGTACAATAGCGGGGAGATGTCGAATATCGATTGTACGCCTAACAAAATGTGTTGGCAGAGAACATAGATCAGGAATAAAACAACGGACCCATTCAACCCAGCAAATCCGTAGATGGACCCGTTTGAGAGATAGTGTACACCATCAAACTCGAATCGCATCTCGTCCGTGCTCACTGAATTCAAGAAGTCAATCCTTCCCTATATGTGATTATTTCAGAGAGGATATGAGTCGAGACAGGTATCTTACATGAACCATGGCAATCCGTTCTGAAACGCCCTCTACTACTACTGGAGCATGGTCGACGACACTCCAGGACAGGTTGGTTGTCGCAGACCAATTCCAAGATCCCAATTTACCGCTGAGCTCGGTCATGTTGGTATCCGACATGAAAGATTGTGCATGTGACTTCCATGGAACGCTGGTCGACTCTAGGCTAGATGGCGTCATGTTGTAAAAGTCGAGAGAACCCCGCATGAATCCAGTGGTATTCTGAAAGTAGGAGCTGCGGAAAGGATCTAGCCGTGGTCCATCTGGGACGAAGGATTGTGTGAGCAAAGGGAGAGCTGGTCTGCTCTCCGGCTAGTATAGTGGTGGATAAGAATTCGATACGACTCGTGAACGCGCACGACCACCTACCAAAGTGAAATTTGAGCTCTCCCCATTCATCCACGCAGTAAAATTGGACAGATGATCGTTCATAGTCTGCAGTGCGTCCTGGTAGTGACTGCGGGCGAGGAACTCGTCTCCGCTGTGGTTCGTGAGCATGAAAAGCATAAATATTATGAATACAAAAGAAGGTATAGAGCTCCGTTGTTGCGGCTGTTGTGTCCGCACGTCGTTTTGTGTGGCCGCATTGTCGTCATCGCGTTCCATGGTGGTTGAGCCAGACAACGGACACAGCAGCCGAAGACTCAGTGGCAGGGTCACATGACCGCATACACGCTTCGACCACGATGTCCGACAGCAAACGTTGGACGCATTTCCATTCCGCGTTACAGCTCGCTATAAACAGAGCCGCGCACAAATGGACGTAAGTACTGCTCGTAAACTACCCCAGCACCGAAGTGCCAGAGCGCAACAGATACCAAGACTTTCAAGAGTGTTTCGCACTATGGTGTAAAGAAGAACCTCACGGCGCAGAGGGCATTTTCAACACCATCTCACGGCACATGGAAGACCAGATCCACGTCCGTATCGCGAACCTCTCTCTTGTATGACCTGACATACTGGAATGCATCAGGCGAGCTGCGAGGCCCTCTTCATGGATTTTAATGTGCGCGAAAGCATCAACGTCCTTCACGAAGTCGTCACAGATGCGCGCGCAAGGAAACAACGCAATGAAACGGTCGGAATGGATATCTGGAATGAAAATCTGGATCCACGCGCTGCAGTGCGTGCTAGGACAATTCCTGCGCTACAATCGGAAGTGGAAATGTTGAGAGCGAGGTTGCAAAACGCAAGTATCCCCCTTTCCTATTATCGTGTCTCCATTCATGTTTTCATCAGCTTCAAGAGGAAAACGAAATATTGTTTGAGCAAGTGAAGAGTAACACTCTACGACAACGGAAATCGGACACCAAGACTGCTGAATTGCTGAAGATCTTTGATGAGGTGAGTAATGATACGAAATCACATTGGGATTACCCTCATCTCACTCACGATAGGTCTATTTGAAGTGGAGTAAGCTCCCTCACGACGATATTAGTCAATGGAGTTTGCAGACAGCCGCAAATTTACCCCCAGCTCGGCCTCCCTAATTGTGTCGATCCATTGGTGATGACTACGGGACAGATGTCGGCGGTTCAATACAGTGATACATCTCTGGTTTACCTTTATTCCATTCTGGTTGCCAAGTCCGTTCCCTCAGGCGCTAAAAATGACCTTGGCCCACCACTGAATATTTTTTTTTCTGTTAGCATGGTGCTTTGTATGACGTTATCAACAAATTTGTAGTTAATCTCTTCGACTTGATCCTAGGCTCCCTGACCAGCCCGTGATCCGGTGTAAGGCGCTTCGTCCCTGTCACAGCTTCAGTGCGCAATTCCAGCAGAATGCCCCTTCTAACCTCGAGGATCACACGCCAACTTGCGAAGAATAAATACAAAGCGGTGGACCTATGAAGTAAAGGATAACTGTGCCCTGGTTCTCGAGGAACTTTTTACTTGTCTCCTGAAAACGCAACTAAGTCTGGGAGGGTAAGTTGGTATGGTGCTAAACGTGCAGTATGGCACCCGAAGGAACTCTCCGTCTAGAGATGAGAATATAGCGAAGGCAGGGACCTAATTTCCGGTCCTATCGTCGTATAGACTTTGATTTTTGGACAAATGCGGAATGGACGACATCGGACGAATCAATGACAAGCATCGGCGTGTACATTCTCCCTTCCCCCCTTCCCCCTTTCCCTTTCTTCCATCCTGCCTTTCCTCCCTGCCCGTGCATCCCGAATCACAGTCGATCAATACGGGGTCATAACCTATGCATGCCTCTGCCGCCTCTGCAAGCAGGTCAACCCCCTCGATGTTAAGATCAGAAGTTGGAACCCTAAACGACATCGGATGGACAGCAATCGGGGTGGCTGTAGCCCACTGACAAGAGCTTTCGCAGGCTCGAAACCACCTTACCTGTCTTCCTACTGTGGTCCGGCCCCAGTCCTCGGAGAGGTGTCAGACGGATGAGGAAGCAGATCAGACAGCCCGAGCATCCCTCTCCACAGATAGAAAATTAGATCACGCTTATGGGGTTGGAATGACTTTCATTAGTCATCAAAGCCATCAACGCTTCAGCCGTATCAGTATGATCTATATCATCGATGCACCCACTGCATTGTTGCTATGCACTGATATGTTTGAAGGTAAATATGCGATAGGCTAGTCTGTTGATCCTTACCTGCTCCGAATGCGCCTCGCAACCTCTACAATCATCCTTGCAACGGCTGTTTCGACTGTCGCATTGATCGAGAATGACCAGAGCACCAACGGGACGATGATACCACTCATCAAACGGTCTCCGTGGTTGAAGATTGACAACAGCGTGGATTTCCACGCACTCTACTCCCATGTTGAATCAGTCGATGCGTACGTTCGAGGCCTAATATTAATGTACATCATCCTTCCTTCAAGATGCATTTTTTTAGTAAAATGCTCCGCGGCCTCGAAAATTATAAGAGAAATACGGGGATGTCCCACTCTCTTGCGGTGAAAGGGATGGAGCTTCTTAACTCGAAGAAGCGCGCTGTTGGTACTGCAGCCTTGACAAATTATAGAGGTTTCTGTTGGTATGGCACCATTACAATTGGTACTCCTCCCAAATCTTTCACTGGTATGTTTCTCTTTGTATTCTTGGTATTCATCGACCTGACTCCATCACATTGTAGTTGAAATCGATACTGGTTCTAGGTGGGTACATTCCATCAAGCCTCCGCAATTTGTTTTCTCAGTCCCACGTAGTGATATTCTCATTCCAGGGCTCACTTGCACCGGTTGTTCAGAACATGCTCGCTGGGACCCCGCTTCGTCGAGCACAGCTGAAGATGCGGATTCGACATTCAACGTCGTGTTTGGTGATGGAGCCACTACCTCAGGCGAACAATACGTTGATAACGTTACCATTGCTGGTCTCAGTGTGTGTCCTCCGTCATTTCCGAACGTATAGACATCTGACCATCGATTAGGCGGACGTTCAGGCTATCGGTGCCGCAACAACATACTCTGAGATGGGCTTCCCTCCAGATGGTATGTTGGGGATGGCTTTCCAGTCAATATCGGCATATCATGGCAGCTCTATTTTCGAAACACTCGTAGATGAAGGAAAGTTGTCCAGACCAGTATTCTCAGTCAAACTTACCTCTGGTGGAGGCGAGTTGTACCTTGGTGGAATAAATGACGACCTGTATGAAGGTGAAATCGTGTATACTCCCGTGACCGCAGTGGTGAGCTGAAGTGCTGAGTGGGCGGCGCAGACGTGAGCTCATGCTATCGAGCCAGGGATACTGGCAGGTAAACATACAGAAAATTCGATGTAACTCCTGGACGATCTTGGAAAATATACCCGCCATCATCGATACCGGTTCCCACATGATCATTGGTGATCGGTCACAAGTGACTAAACTGCACTCGATCCACGGTGGCAAGAGGGTCGGCCGTGGGTATTTCAGCTGTGAGTTGCCGTCCAATTCCGATTCAATGTTTCGTTTCCATCGTACGTCCTACAGTTCCATGTGGCAATTTTCCGGCCATAAGCTTCGACTTTGGCGGCGATAAGACGTTCCAGATCCCTGCCTCGATCCTTAACCGGGGACCAGTTCAGGCCGGTTCGCCTGACTGTTTCAGCGGCATCGTTGCTCGGCGAGGCGAACGCGGTGAGTTTCCAATATCCTTAATTTCCGGGGGTCGTCTTCAGTTGCTCTATGCTACCCGAGCGCTGAACTCCTTCGTCCGCATTACCAGCACACTGGACCCTCGGTACCGTTTTCCTACAGAGCGTCTACACAGTGTTCGATCTCGGCAATATGCAGGTCGGATTCGCGAACGTTGTCTGATCGTCGCAAGCTATTAGTATGTTTTGATAGACACGCGATGTGTTTCCAAGGGTCGTATGATATATATTTTTAAATTTTAACACAAGGACTTAATCCCAATTTTTGGACAGGTATGAATGCCACCCAGGCTCTCCCTTTCTCTTACAGAAGCAAACGTAGAGTGTGGACGATGGACTGTATACTCCGCCTCGATGACACAGCACAGCCTGAGAATCAATGATCTACATACGTACCCTCAAACGCAGTGTATATGCGAAAATGTTCCGAACCACTGCGTCCCATCATCTGATGACGTGCCCTTGACTGATGAAAGTCTGAGTGTCGAGCACTATCTATTAGTCACAAGCGCGATGTCACGGTGGTTGCGATAAGCTGCATAAGCGTGCCAAGGGTCAGTTGGGCAGCACAGTAGTCCTTCGCTGGAACGCTTCTGGAGAAGTGATTATCCAGAACGAGCCCTCAAAAGGACAAACGTACGCATACTATACTGTCAATAATTCAGGAGCAGGAATCCATGAATAGCTTACAATGGGATGGAACTAGTTCTGAATGGACAAGTTTGCTCGCTAGCGGGGTGCACAGAAGCTGAGCAAAGAGAAAGCGATCCTCAGCCTCTTCTGAACCTTCTTGGCAGCTACTAGAATGTCTCATGTGCACGCACCATATTACTCTTCACATCAACCTCACATACCCATCTTCTGGCGGCAACTGAATTGGTGTAAGCCTACAAGCAGCACCTGCCAACCTGGCACGCACTGGCCCGAGTTGAGTTTTGAGACAATTTCGAGTCTCCCAAGAGGGAGATACTTAGAAGAGTAGGAATGATTGTCTTCCTACTTAAGGGTCTGCCGATGGGAAACTAGGAGATACTGTGATGTGGTTGTGATAGCAATCCCATTTAACCTGCGATCTATGCTCTATTCACCCAGAGCTTCGGAGCCCAACGAACATGGATCGCCTCATCTCTGCTCACCGCCTACGCTCCTTCCCGGATGATCCTCCATTGAACCGTATGTCTCAATTCCTCCATAGTCACGTAACCGCTCAGCCCCGTCACACCTCAGCGCCTTCCGGTCATCTTCAAACACTGTTCGAGCATCACGCCCAGACCATAACTATCATTATACTGCTCGTGAAGAATTTATTACACTTACAAAATGCTAGCTCTTCGAGCGTGCGGCCTGATGTTTCCGGAAACATGAAGTAGACGAACGCAATCTGAACGGCGTTCCAAACACAGTACCTATCGTTGCGTAATGTTTCAGTACACCTCACCACGTCCTAGCATGGAAAAGCTAACACTTACGCGATATACCATCTCCAGCCTATCGGTCAACCCCATTAGCTTCAGAAGCCACGAACAAACATATATCAAACATGGACGTACCCATGATGTCGATCCCGATAGGATTGATCAACTGGGCGAGAAACGTTCCGCCACGGCCCCACCACTCATATACGGCGATTCCGCTGGCTCGGGCATGGAAAGGGAATATCTCCGCCAAGAAGTCTATTTATATTTTGAGTCCATGTTGTTGCATGAAAATAGAGTGAGGATGACAATGATGATGCCATACTCACTGTAGTCCAAGGAACCGAACCCTAGGTTGTAAGCTGGACTGTGCAAAAACACGAGACTGCAGAACGTAGTATGAATGACAGTAAACAGTTTTCATCGAACTCGGCACTCACGCTAGCACCGCTTGAGCGGACAGTTTTCTTTGAGTAAGCGAATAGTCTGCGCTAGCTACAGTAAAAGCCAGGAGTACAATGAATAGACAAATAGTGCAAACCTAGCCATAGTTAAGTGGATGGCAGTAGTTCAAAACCATCACTCACCAAATACATGTTACGTCGAGGGTATTGAGGCACAATTAATACAATGAATGTACCATTAACTAATTTCCAAAAAACTTTGGCCAGGTTAACGATATTCTTCGTTCGGTTATCATGAATACCAATGCTGTCCAAGATCGGGGAAAGGAAATGCCTGTCGACAAGATGAGCGGATAGTGTAAGATATAATGGACAAAGGCAAAGCCTACGAAATCAGTGCGGATCCACTCCACGGGCTACACAGACCAAGGAATGTCGTAATGATGATTCTCCTTCGCATGCCTGGTGTTGAAAACACTGTCTTACGGTTCGTCTGGGAGATCATCTTTCCTGCTTTGAGCGTCTGTTCGATTTGAGCATACTCTGCTCGAACGAACTCTGAATCTTTATCTCCCTCTGCATGATACTTCACAAGAATATGCAATGCTTCACTACGCCTTCCCATAGATATGAGCCAACGAGGAGACTCGGGGATAAACCAAATGAAGCAAACTTGAAGGAGGCCAGGGACCATTTGCAGAAAAGACGGGATCCTCCATCCCCAATTGCTATTCATGGCAAAGGTTCCAAGTGTAATGGCAGCAGCAAGGATGGAACCTAGGATATATTAACTTAGAGTGATCCCTCGCAGCTGATGACGATGATGATCTACCAATATAATAAGAAGCACGGAAAAGACCACCCACGACAACTCGTTCCTTAGGATGAGAGAGCTCTGTATAGTTTAATTGAACGGACCGGTGAGATAAAACTGTATCGACACACCTCCAATCAAAGTGGCTGCAGCGACAACGGAGAAAACACCGGAGAATCCGAGGATAAAACGAGCAATGACGAACATTGTGACTATCCAAATCTCGTCATGAAGGGCATCCAGGGGAGGTTTGAAAGATATCATCGACTTACAATTCAGAGCAGACCCTTGAAGAACACTCCCGATCACAGATATTATACTTCCGAGAAATATTGGATATCGCCTGCCGAACTTATCGACGAGGAGGGGAGCGAACGGCACACCAGCGACGTAACCCAACGCGTACATTGAAACCATGAGGCCGAGAGTGGTGGAACGAGGATGATTGTAGTCTGTTATTCGAGTCAAACCACTATGGATCAACCATGGATACTCCTACATTCGAGCCAAGAGGGTACAGCCTGGAGGCCGTTTACCATGGACGCGTCGTAACTATTCCCACATGAGCAATTTATGTTCAAACACAGGAACGCAATTACTTGCCCAGCCGTCATATCCACTCCAATGCAGGCCGGAAACATCAAGATATATAGAAGTCGAAGGTTGGGTTTTCTGTACCAGGGAACCCCATCTTGTTGCGCAAGTCGAGACACGATGTCGTCGTTATTTCCCAGTAGAGCAGAATTCTGTCCATGATCTCTCTGCGAGTCCATGTACATTGATCCGTGAGGTATCGAACTGCCGAATCCTCGTTTGTTTGAATGAGAGGGCAAGAAAACGCTGAGCAATGGGAACCAACCTATTGATCGTAGGCCAGCATCTGACTTTCAACACGCCACGTAAGTACTCCCTTCGTCGGTTCGCCTAGCACTCCCAGTAAGCCTCATAAAGAATGGTCCCGATGCAAGGTGTGATTCCCACGATCCCCACGTCTACTACTTGAAAAAGGAAATTTAGCAGCAACTCGTTTCGATCGAGTGACCTCGGGGTTATGAGCCCCGCGCGCTTCCTCTGCGCCATGCTGCTGTTGCTATTTGTGCTAACAATTACAAACTCGTTCAAGTTGCACTCTTCCTAAACAAAACGACCTTTGCTGCTTCTTTATCTTTTGCGATGGCCAGCAGTCTGCTCTGGGCGCATCTTCTGCGCAAGGATGCGACGTCGACCGACTCGGTCTCCCAAATCCCGCCTGTCGCGCCCCAGGACAGGACTGGGACATCCGTGCGCATGCTCATCCATGACACGCACGTTAACCTCGAAAAGTTCTCCACTAGAGTCGACGACCTCTTGCAACGCGTCGATAGCTGCAGAATACAAGTCATGAACGCCAACAAACTCCTTGACGTTGAGCGCGACAAGGTTGTCACTGAGATACTCGAGATAGGTGCGTCAGTGCGACGCTAATCATGTTGTTTGTAACACAATGACACGCTCTATGAAGCTAACAGATGTCAGGCTGAGATGAAGACGCATGTCGGGATGCCCGCGCAAGCTCCTGCCCTGGAACTTCTCCAAATCTCACAAACATCGACGGAAAAGTCACTACAATCATTGGAAAAGCGCATAGACACACTCCAAGCAGTCGGTACTCGGCACGCAGACATTGAGCTGAGGATGTGCTGACGGTTTGCACAGCTCCTCGAGATGCAAGCACATACGATGCAGTCCATCCAGGATCAACAAAACTCCCTGTTGGGCACCATTCTACCCCTTGCATCGATAATACACAGTATCCCTGCCCAGATCGACCATGTCAAACTAACGCTATCCGACATGGTGGAAAAGTCTGTATCTACTATGACAAAAAGCATCGAGAGTGTCCAGCTGTCCTTGGTTGCTGAAATCGCGCGCGGAGAGTCTCCGACTCGCGTTGGGCCCTCGAGCAAATCCACGTCTAGCTCGCGGCACGAACAATGGAATGTATCAGCGGTTTGCACGGAAAATACTAACGTACCAGCCTCTTCTCCCTTGGGCACTCGCAGTCAGGAAGGATATCGCCTCGGCTTCAAACGGACCTACACGGAAGCAGCGGCTGACCACGCAGGCAATGCCCAATTTCCTCGAAAAATGTCACGCTTGACAGCACCTCAGCAGAACCCAGGCGATCCGCCTCCTGCTCTGCAGACGCCACGAACCCTCCGACGACCGCTTGCTGATTTGATTTTACCTTCGGGTAATGGTGCTCCGGGAGTCCAGAGTCTCGTAGCAGAGCACTTGGACTCGATGTCACGTGGATATATGCGCCTCGACGAGAACTCAGGTGCTGCGGGTGGCCCTTTACCCCTCAAGCATGCCGCCCCTGACTCAGGCGATATTACGATCCGTCGACCAGAAGATATTCCTTTCACCGTTGACAAGCCGACCGTGACGCCACACAGCGCGGCTAATCCATTGGATCAGGATCCGTTGTCGAACGCGATGAAGATCGAAGAAATCCTGGAAGCAAACTTTACTGATGTCATCTCAATCCACTCTTCACCCCTCTCTTCTCCGCCTTCATCCATACCTCTTGTAGCAGTTCACGAACCAGGAGAAACGAGCGCAGTCACGGCACAGCCTTCTCGGCATCGGCCTTTGCATCCTCCAGATAATGTCCCTGATGCTGCTCAAGCAGGACGCTATCGAGCTCCGTCTGCCAACCGGTTCATATCAAATCTCGACGGTTCGCCCCACAAACCGATGAGCTTGCGCGATCGCCGAGCACAGATATCCAGGGTGAGTCGAAGAATCGCTCGAAACTTCGCCATGACATTCTCGTACCACGTCACACCTTCTCTTTTCTAGTTTGGGCGTACGCAAACACGACGTTTCGTGCCGTTGGTACCCTGGTCGGACGAGGAGGAATAAATATTAAATAAATAGATTTCGTTGCCAATCAACATCTCTATGCTGACACATTTATACCCGGCTCGTCGCGGAGCAACGCGCGCCCCAACTTGAATTTCGTCCTTTTCTTCCCATTCCTTTGCTTGGTAAGTTCAACAACTCACTTAGACGCATGGTCAAAGACATCAGCCTGGCTTCAAAAATATCTGTGGTACGATCGTCAGTCGCATCGAACATTGTTCGTTGAGAAGTACCAAATGATCTATTATGGGTCCCAGGGCGGCTACTGATTCGCTTTTGTCGCCTAGCAAGAATTCGGTACGACGTGACGAACCATTCGAACCCGACGTTGCATGGGCATGTATCTCGACCGCCCTATATACTTCTCCTCGGTAGTTCTGATTTCAATTTCAAGGCCACCTCTTCGACCTTTCGAACACGGTCGCCTTGACTTTCAAGACCCGACGACTAGTCAATGACATGATCATATTTCCAGAACCATAGACAAACCTCGTGAATCTACTTGGCGTTCCTGAACTATGGGACCAGGACAACCTGTCGAAGACGAACAAGGTCAAAGAAATTCAAGAAGGGATTCAGACTTGTTAGTATGCTTTCCATCCGCTCATCTCCCTCTCTCCCCTACCTTCTTCTACTCCCTTCGTGATCCATCTCGAAATAAGCCGAAGCATGACCCAACTTTCCTTTGAACTTCATTCGATCGGTTTTCATTACCTAACTTGAATGACCCAGATGACGGCGGCGAGATCATCCTCGGAAGTCCACTTTGCCATTTTGGTGCTAGCACAGCACGGACTTTCTATGCTAGTTTGGGCGTAAGTACCAAATGGTAATAAATACTAATGATACGCTCCATTCCTTTGGTGCCCTAGTTGCAAGCGTTTCTTGGCCAATCAACGTTGTAGATATTTCCCCGGTTACTCCGTGAATAGCCCCCGTTGTTTCGTATGCGTACATACTAGTATAATCTTATATCGAGCAGAGGTCGGCTGTGTGATATGTCGAGACTATTTTGGGCTCAACTTCCCCGCACGAGGTTCTCTCAACCACCACCACCTCGCCATCATGTCCGACGTACAACCCGAGCTCGCGCCTCAACCAGAGGACGGTTCAACCAGTACGCACGAGGCGACTCCTCCAGAGGCCTCGCCTCCTGCGCCGATCACCGAACAAGAAGTAGGAGAGTACAGAGAACAGGACCGTTTCCTGCCCGTAAGCTGGTACTCTTTCATGCCTTTGCCTCCATATCACCCCGCTCGATTACACTCAGATCGCCAACGTCTCCCGCATCATGAAACAATCCGTGCCTTCTACCGCCAAAATCGCCAAGGATGCCAAGGAATGCGTCCAGGAATGTGTCTCCGAGTTCATCAGCTTCATCACGTCGGAAGCCGCCGAAAAATGCCACATGGAGAAGCGCAAGACAATCGGAGGGGAGGATATACTGTATGCCATGGCCACGTTAGGGTTCGAGAATTACGCAGAGACGCTCAAGATACATTTGGCCAAGTTGAGGCAGGTGTGTCCCCACCCTTCCTCTCCCGCTCGCCTTTCTTATATTTTCGCGTTCGTTTTCTATGGCCTTCACCTTCGCACTTCCTCGGTTTTCATTTCCATAGCATCAAACAGGCAGTTCGTCACACGCACATCCGAGTCATCTAGAAGATAATGGAACATAGAAAAAGACGCGCGTTGTCACTAAATCCTGGGATTTCTTCCTTCCAGCTTGTATTTCATCAACGGTGTATTCAAAAGCCATACTACTACGCTAATAGAACGTCCTAGCCTAAGTTGGGGCACACTACACCCACTCTGTCCTCAGGCGCCGGACGTCTGTTATCGTTTCCCGTATGATGCTCTTTCCCCTTTGTGATCCCCCGCAAGCACCTGTGAGATACAAGACAACAAAATGGTCGAGCCACAGGCGGCGGTTTTGACAGGCGACGGAGGTGCAGGCGCAGCCCGGGTAGGCTTATTCTTAGGAGGCGGGTGCGGAGCGCTCTCTCCGTCCTTTCTCGATATGCCCCATGATTCCTTGATATCTTGATCTGATTTCCGCCCTCTAGAACATGGTTATATGTACTGAGAGCCCTCAGTATAATTCCTTGATGTCCAAAGTCCGCATACGCTTGCCCTAGTCCGAATCGGCAATACCACCTAGCATTGATGTTCTTGTTTCGTCACCTCGTTTACGCTAGCGGTATCTCCGAAATGGCACGGATGACGATCTAATGAGTTTTCAATCATCTTTACTGATCGTTTTCATTCCCTTCGGCTGTCTGGCTTTCGAGAATCTGCATGGCTCGTCACATACCATGGAGACAACTATCCATTCGTTGCCTATCGAGCGCTCATTCTACTCAGCGAAACGCGAACGATGAAAGAGGCTATTCTCAGCTGTGGCTCAACCCTGAGTGTTGCAATCCGGATTTCTGAGGCCAACAGTCCGAGGCATTGCTATCCAAGTGTCGGGACCCCTCTAGGTATGGTCGCCCCGTCGTTACTACTGCCATGGTTTTTTGCTTGATGGTAGGATCTACATGATCATCAACCATCCGCCTTGGTTGAAACCCCAGCCGTCCCAGGTAATTTAAAGTAAGGAATGTGTGTTGATATGAAGTAGAAACAGCTTACCTCCAGTCCAAGTGATATGAAACTGGAGGAAAGATGAAAAAAGAGTGATGCGTGTGCGTAGCGAGTGTAGTGCACTAATAGTACTATGATATGCTGTTCCGGTAACATTCGTGATAATTCAATTGAGTTGCGCAAACCCAACCTGTGAAGTACCGTAATCGAATACGCTGTATACGCTTTGCAGGAAAGTCAACCCAATGTTCCAGTATCCTGCCATATAGTCAGGACAGCCATCGAGCGGCACAAAGAGGGCTCAGGAAGTGATAAGTTCTGAAATCTCACCGGGACGTGAGCGCTGGGCGACGATGGCACTGATACAATCTGAGGAACCTGGCTCAGTCGGTTGAAGTCTGAGAACTTCAGCAGGGATTTCAAATGTCTTGCCACCGAAGGTAAAGCCCAGTGTTGGGAAAGAGTTGCA
>JBBPLX010000335.1:0-27897 GCA_038090015.1 Leccinellum albellum | reverse complement strand
CCAGACAAGGTTTTTCTTAGTGAGGTCAATGAGGGGGCGTGCGATAGAGGAAAAGTTAGGGATAAACTTCCGATAGAAATTGCAAAACCTGAGGAATGAGCGGACCGCTTTAACAGAGCAAGGGGGGGACCAGTTTTCGATTGCGGAGAGCTTGGTGGGGTCCATAGAGATCTCCCATTCACAAATGACCAGGCCGAGAAACTCTACCTCTCGAGCGGCAAACGTGCATTTCTTGAGTTTAAGATATAGTTTATGTTCCTGGAAGCGTTTTAGAACCTTTCAGATGAGAGACCAGTGCAAGTCTGGTATATCGTCTCCGCAATGAATGAGAAAATTGTTGATATAAATGATGAGCCATCCTTCAGCGATGAAGTCAGCGAAGATTCGATGCATCAACGCTTGGAAGGTGGCAGGAGTGTTACAAAATCCAAAGAACATTACATTGGGTTCAAACAGTCCATCCAGAGTGATGAAAGTGGCCTTCCATTGGTCTTCAGGACGAATAAGGACATTGTTGTACCCCCATCATATGTCCAGCTTTGTGAAAACGGAGGAGGTCTTGAGTTTATCGACGAGGTCGGGGATACAGGGAAGAGGGTAGGCGTTCTTGACGGCATGTTCATTTAGGTAACGGTAGTCCTGGCAGGGGTGTAAAGAGCCATCTTTCTTTGGTACAAAGAAGAAAGGGGACGCTTGAGGGGATTGGGAATGAAAGATTCGTCCGTTCTCCAGGTTCTCTCTAATGAACTCTGAATAGACGTCTCGTTCTTTCGGGTTTAAGGAGTATGTTTTAGCTACCTTCGGGACGAACAACTCCTTTAGTTCGATGGTATAATCAATGTCTCAGGAGGGGGGTAGCTTGTCAATAGGGTGTTTGGCGAATACATTGGCAAACCTGGCCAATTGCGAAGGAAGGGCGACGGAAGGTTTCTCAGCAGCGATAGCAGCTTCAGTGGAAATGGTGGTCTTTCGAAGGGCGAGGGGGAGAAGGCCAAAGGTAACATCGGGGCATTTGTGGTATGTTTTCTTTTCTAGGTAGTGGACGAGGTACCTTTGTTCAATAACCTCATCGGAATCTTCACAGATGGAGATCAGGGAGGGGAGGCTAACGGTCCCAGTCGCCCAATCGATCAGGGGGTTAAACTTTCAGAGCCAAGGTAGGCTGAGGATGATGCTTTCCTTTCCACAGTCGATTATGTAGAGTTTCAATGGGGCAGAGAAGTCTTGTAGGGCAAGAGTAACCATGGCAAGAGAACGTATAATCCCGTTTTTATTAGGGTTCTGTCTATGTTATTGACAGCTAGTGGTTTAGAGAGTTGGATAGTGGGGAGGGAGTATTTCTGGATGAGCTTTCGATCAATGAAGTTTCCGGAGGCTCCGCTATCGATTAGAGCTTTCGTTTCGACGATTTGGGATTGGCAGGATAAAGAGACGGAAATGATAATGGATTTCACATGGGGGGCAGTACAAATTATAGGGGCCAATTGTAAGGGAGAAGGAGGGCTAGACATCATACTAACTCTCCATTTCAAAAATCCTCCGAAGGGGCAGTTTCCTCTTCTACCGCAGCGGTGGCAATGGAGGTTTCTTCTTTGGCAGGAGGCTCAGGGGCCTCTTCATAAATAGTTCATAACACCTTAAGTATCTCTTCTTTTGAGACATTCTTAGAGGTGGTGATCTCATTGACGTATTATCCCAAAGCAGACAGCTGAGGGCAACAGGGGGTGGGAGCGGGGGTAGGAGCACTAGATCGGGGGGTGGGTGTATATCAAGCGGAGGTCTGATGGGATGATCCCTGTCCAGCGGGGTGAGGGTGCTTCGATGTGTGACAACCGACTTTGTGACAAATGAAAAATCGGTTTTCCCTGAAATATCGAGTGCGTTCGATGCGGGACATCTTTATAGTGTCGACATCCATTGCATTCAGATCTTTAAGGGGGCAAGAAAAGTTTCCTCTTCCACCAGAGAGAATGTCATCAATATGCCTTTGCTGGGTGTGATATTTAGAGGCTTGCGTAATCCACTCTTTCGCAGTAGTGGGTTGGTTCTGTTGGGAAAGGATCATCTTTACTAGGTTGCGATCCATCCCAGAGGCAAGGATGTCAAGGAGGGTTTCATTATCAGTAAGGCCGGCTCATCCGGCAATGAGTTGGAATTCGGAGACGTATTTCTGGAAGCCATGTTCCTTGTCTCGGTAGTTCTGTTTCAGGAGGCGAAGGGCACGTTGGGCCTCAGTGGTGATATTGTAAGAAAAGAAGGTAGCAGTGAAGTCCTCTTCGAGCTTTGCAAAGGTTATCTCTTCGGCTGGTCCAGTGGCAACCTTCTTATACCAAGCTTCAGCAAAAGGGAGTCCATTTCCCTTGGTCATTTTATTGAGAAGGACTAGGACCTTCTTGTCGTCATCATATAGGGCACTGTTCATTTTAAAATAGGCCTTCAT
The DNA here is from genome assembly GCA_038090015.1 of Leccinellum albellum. Classification (NCBI taxonomy): domain Eukaryota; kingdom Fungi; phylum Basidiomycota; class Agaricomycetes; order Boletales; family Boletaceae; genus Leccinellum; species Leccinellum albellum. Next base: position 25,457 of record JBBPLX010000335.1, on the reverse strand, counting down.
GGCCATCAACCAGTGATTTGCTTCGGTGCTCAGCCTGGAAAAATCCTCAGGCAATCCAGCCTTTAGTTCTGAAGGCATCTCATCATCTGGTAGGAGGGGTTCCGGAGGGGGGGAGGGTGATAACGGTGGGGGAGTGGGGGGTTCCAAGTGGCGGGCAAGTTTCTCAGTGATTCTTTCTATCTGAGCCTGGTGTTCTGCCTCAGTAGTGGGGTGAGGTGGAAGACGAGGGAGAGTGGGTTGGGAGGAAGAAGATGCAATTCGTCAGGGGGATTCGTTGTCAGAGGAGGGGGCATGAAAACGTCTGGAGGAGGAAATGGTGGGTGGTCTGCTAGCCAGCAGAGGGCAGGGGACGAGCTAGTTCTTTTGTTACACTGGAGCGTTCTGGCTCCACTACAGTCAGTAGTCTTCTCAACTCTATCTCCTATGATAGTCAACTAGATGTTGTAGAGCATCATGAGGTATACACCGCAAGGCAACGTTGAGGATCTCACATAGAGTCGCGTCTAGACATTCCAAGGGTTTCGAGTTGTAGGCAAATAACAATGCCTAAGGGATGACTCGGTGAAGGGTCTCGCTCGCAAGCGGAGGCAGATGGAACTAGAACGCTACAATTGTGCAGAACTAGCTAAAGGACACCATTGTACTACGAGGAGTATTTATACCAAAGGGTAGGGCACATGGACCATGCAGTGTTCATAGTAGTGAGAGAGAGGAAGACATAGAAGGAAAAAGAGACATGTAATACAAGGGCCAAAAGGGATTAAAGAGGAAAAGAATGAGAAGGAAGGCGAAAGAAGTATTATTACAAGGGGTTGTCGATGACAAAGGCATCTTTCCCAATAAGATGAACAGAAAAATGAATGCGATGAAGGAAATAGGATGTCTCCACTGTGGGGATGCCTTTGGGTTCAACCCGAATTGTAACACCCTCTCTGGTGCAGAGCTGCTCCCACAGACTCATATTCACATACAGGAGAAGGTGGGATGTGTGGCATTAGGGCCTAGGATGGCCACTTGGTCCACCCAGGTATACCCGTGGTCATCAGAGCCACCCAGACGCCTTCAAATCACAGATGTTTTTGTGCTGTCATCCTCACTCAACTCTATCATAGGATATTGCTTAATGGGTTTATGTTTATGTCATTGGCGCACAAGATTATGATTTGGTAGCAAGCACGACTTCCTCGTGTGTGCGCAGGAGAGTCTGTAACATTTGAGAGCAAATTACAATGAGCCCCACTTGCATAGAATGTCCCCCCTCACCCGCTCGTCCCAAGCACCTTTTCCACTTTGAGCACCTGGGCAGGTACAGTAGTCTCCTTCAGGCTTTAGTCACCACATGACCGTGGGCCCTCCATGTGAACATGTACCCTCTCCCAGCGAGCGAGACCGGATGCCTTTGACATGAATGCCCTCCTCATGATAGAGACTGCATACATGCACCACCTTTCCTTTCACACTCACATAGACAAGGTCCACCACTACTTCAGAACAGGGCCACATTCAGAGACGATTTGGTGGTGGGGGAGAGTCTACTTGTGTCATGAGGATCAAGATGGATTTGTGCACAAACTTGAGGATAGAGGCCACTTTCAATTGCCAGTCATCTTCCTGCTCATTGAGGTTGACATGAAATAAAGTAATGAGAATAGGAAAGCACAATCTCACCAGATGTTCATGATTTTTGTATCACTGACAGAACATGATATGTACTTGAAGTGATGAGTGCAGGGAACGTGAACTGTATCCGTTTGCTTCCAGCCTCGATGCAGAGCTTGCGACATTTCATCTTATCTCACATGTGGCCTTGGCAAGCACAAATACAATCAAGTCTAAGGGGGACTCTTGGGAACTGCTAGATCAGTGAATGGAGTTGTGATGCAGTATGGGGTCACCCGCATTCGGTCCTGACATGCAGGTAATCCCTGGTCTGACCAGTAGGATAGTGGCATAGAAAGAAGCCTGCGTGTTGGAGTTCAACTTCAAAGTTGAATATGTATTCATAGTTTCCTTGACAGGCACATCAAAGATAGACATGTATACAGACTCAGGTGGGGAACGCTATTTTCCAGGGTATATTGGACTAGTTCACAGAGATCTGTTAGATGGTGTTAGGATTATGTGAGTGCGTCATAGAGGGTATTTGAGAGATGTCGGAGGGCATTGAAGTCTTGCAACATTTGTGGTCAGAGGATTCAGCAGAGGTGGACATGCGTATGTACTGCTTTGGTGAGAGCAACAAAGTGCGCAGTTTGGCGAGCATGCATGTCCATGATTTCCTACAGGCTGGCAAGGTTACCAGTAGAAGTAAGATTGCCATTTTGAAGGGAATTGGCAATCAGAGTTGAAACATTAAAGCTCTACCCACTGTCCTTCTGAAGGTCAACTCTCCTCAAGTGCAACTTATTGCTAACCAGGATCCCAATTACCTCAGTGCATACAATGTTTATCTGAAATATGAAGAGGAACTTTCTATGTTTGAGAACAAGCTGTGCTATGTTCATTCTGAAGTCACCAAGTGTATACACTCATGTAAGGACAGCAATGACCTTACTGATATCGGTGCATCCATTGAATGTAACGTCATCTTACCTTGTGAGTCCTCCATTCACCACTTTCATTTGCCTGCATGCTAATCTCTCTTCCATCTTGTTCAGGTAAGAAATACAGAGGTCGAATACCAAAACCAGCAAACACCCCTCAAGGCCTTTCTTTGAGGTGGTAAAGAGTGTTAGCATTACTGAGGCTCTCAAGAATATCCAGGATGCCAAACATTACATAAGTGAATGAATGTGACTGTATCCTTCATCCCTCTTTTGCACTGCTCACCTTCCACAGGCTCTTATTCAAGACAACTGGACATGCATCACAACAGGTATAATTGACCATTGAGCGCCTTCTGGAGACTTCTGGGAGACTATAGTATACTGTGACTCTCTGTGACTCTAGGCTATTGGGTGTCTATGGCTCTGGGGACTTCTGGGTGCTCTGTGGCTACAGTGGAAATTCTGTGGGGCTCTGTGGGGCTTTTGGGGATTTTTAGTGATTTGCTGATGTAAAATGATCAAGCTACCACCAGTATTTGCGAATATCTGAAAAGACTCATCTCCTGAGCACTGGAGCACTGACCGCAAGCATTGAGAGATCTTTGTCAGATTGATCAATGACTTGTAAGGAGTAAAGACATAAGTATTCATTATTTTGTTCACCTGGTTGCGGATCCTTTCTGTTTAAAACTGGTCTCTCCTTCCCTTGATGTCACCGTGGACGCGTGCACATTGCCCTCTGGTCCCAAGTACTTACTAAGAGGCACTTTATATTTCTGCTGAGTAGTCAAAGGTGTCATGTGTGTCATCTCATCCCAGCCAAGACTGACATGCTGCACTATATCTTCCCATTGCAACTTATGTTTACCATGGTGATCCTTCACATTAGAAAGACTGGGAAAGACATTAAAACCAGCACATTCAGCATGGGAGCACTTATGAATGCACCGAATCAGACTTAGATGTCCTTGCCTTTGCATCAGCTTCCAGGTGAAGGCTGTCCCGTGCCGACACTGGGTCAGAGATATGAGCACCATCTAGCAAGCTTGAAGAGCAATCCAAGATGCCTTCACCCAGACAACTTTGGCTTCCATGAGCATTCTGTTACCATGTAAAGCATTGGAATGCTACCTTAAATTCCCAGGGGTATATCAGGTAGTGCTAACACCAATAGAGACATCTTCCTCTCTGGAAGGTCGAGTTTGTATCATATCACTGTGTGAAAATTGGGCAACCATCTCATGGACATCATGGCCCTGTGTACCTTGCATTGGTGAGGTACTGCATCCACTACTTCCTGATTCGCAGCACAAAACAGCAAACTGCGCAGCACCTAATGTGGGAGTACACAACTGCAGGCTTAGAGGCAAAGAAACCCAACTGCAACCTGTGACATCTGAAGCCTGGGAATCCTCTATTGCAATGCACATCCGTGCCTCTTCCATTGCAGAATTGAGCCCACCACGCTCGGTTACCAGTCTTGTGTTCAGGGGACAACTGATCCAGTCATCCATTTAAATGTGGCGTCAGACACATTTCCCATAGGATAAGTTGTTCACCAGTGCTGCCTCTGAGAGATGACAATACTCTTGTCTACATGTTAATGACACATTGAAACCAGGTTGGCTTAGTTGAGCATTGATGCTGATGTCAGCATTGACTTCAAGAGGCTGGAGATGCACCAACTTGCCATCCTTGAATGAAGTGAAGCTATCAAGTGGGCTAAGGAAAGGAAGTGCTAACATGGAGTAGTTAGCATATATGCCAGTAATGGGTTTACAGGCCTATGTTATGTGCTTGCTGGATTTGCTGAGGAGTCAACTTCCAGTGGCTTACTAGTGCAGAGGACATAGCAAAGACCTTAGAAGATCAAGACTGGGGAGTCTTGACTTCATCTGGTACTATATTATATATACTATAGTACATCGTGCACGGACCATGCCTTAAGGGCAGGTCTTGTCTATATCTAGACTAGCTAGGGCTATGCGATAAGTAAAGCCATAAGGCAACAACATGGTGTGGCAGAATGGAAGCTGCCAGGGACCATGAGAAGGGAATGGAAGATCTACCTTGCAGTACACACGAGGTGTGGCAGATCCATAGATATATGAACAATCAATTGGGCACGATCTATGAAGATATGAGATCCATGATATCGGCAATGTGAATACTAGAAGGGATCGTAGATCCATGAGCGGCTATAAAAGTGTCAATAGATATAAACAATAATAGGAGATCATGTGAGCGCTATAGTGGGCGCTAACCATGGATGACTAAGGGTAGTCATATGACCTATAATACGAGGGGTTAATAGATAACTCATCAATATGTCAGAGGAGAAGAATGTCCCATAAATGGGAAACGACAAGAGAAGGGAGTCACGACTAAGTTCATAACATTACCCCCATACTACGATTGACGTCCTGGCAATCCATCTAGAAAGAACAAGGAGTGACAGTGGAGGAGAGAGTAGAGATGGGACATGACTCGGTGGGGTAAAAAAAAATTTCTCGTATTTCCATGTTCACTTACCATGTCACTCACAATGATTCCTTTGACTCATTTCAGGATCTCACTTCGTACTTTGGATGTTCCTTGTACTCAATCTATCTCGTGTCCTTGATGTACTTTGCCTTTCAGCTCGTACCACAATTTATCTCTCATACCATCCTGGTACTCAGTATCGACCATTCCATTAAGTCATCATCACTCGCTTCATGGCTTGCTTACCATGTACTATACCCCCATACTAAAGTGCTTGTCCCCAAGCACTCGAGCAAAGAAACGGTCTGTAAAAAAAATTTCACCGTTTTCGTAGTGAGGCACCCATGGAATATGGGGACCTGACCCGCGGCTCTGCTGAGAATTCCACTATGATTACTGAGCAGTGCAACTCAGTGTCCACCACCATGGTAGCAATTTGAATGTTGTGACTATCGGCAGGATCCTCAACTGTATGAGTGCGATGGGCACCAATTCTCTCAGACACAATCTCACTAAAAAAAAAAAAAAAACTGTCAGTACAGGTTACCACCGTAGAGGATGACACACACTGATCACCAACTTCCTTCGCATCCACCAAAGATTATTCCATTAGTTGAGAAGGGGAAATGGTATGTATCTGAGGGTATCTGGACTGATGAGTCCAGAGAGAAAGGTCAAGTATGGGTATTTCTTTCATGAGAACCTGCCTCAATCCAGGGTTGGGAGGATGCCTCCAAAGGTCTCCCTACCAAGTCATGTTTGGAGACTCGAGAAATAGCAACAGCACCACTGGCAGTCCCAGCATGACGAAGACGACCAGTTAGTAGGGAAGACACCTTTACTGTACTCAGTGACCTAGCATGCCTACAAAGGGATTCAGAGAAGAATAACACCCAAAGCATATCGAAAACGAACGAGAGACTACTGGTGTAAACTTCACTCTCAACATCTTGCTGGCCATGTCTAGTTACTACATTGTCAGCAGAATGAGTCAGCTTCCTGAGGAAACCAGTTACATCGATTGTGTATGATCATCGAATGGTCACAGGAGTAAGAGATCACTGGTAGGGGAGATATAACTAGCCTGAGTAATCAGGGCAATGATTGCATTATGAAGGCTACCATCATTGTTCTGCCGCTCATGAATAGTTTCCATGTGCTGATAACCTATGAGGCAAGCTCTAGGCCCTTCCAAGACAAAGCCAGCCCAACTATGAGATTCAGAGTGTTGAGAGCTCGTTGAATCCTGTGCTATTGGGTTCTCCTAGTGGACAAATGAGCTAATCCCTCCCAAATGGATAGAAAGCTGTGAAACCAACTCATAAGACTTTGCAGAAGAGCTTAACCAGCAAATCCTGTTAGCCACCTGCCCAATTGCAAGGAACAATTCTGAAGATCGCATGTCTCATAGGGTGTCACTGGCTACAAGTTCATGTTGTGGGGGAATAACAAGAGGTGTCAATGAATGCTGAGAAGATTGCCAAGTCAACTTCGCTATGTCTACCTCGATGGGTGCAGAGGAACATATGTCTTTGATTACGTGATGGCTGATGGGGGATAGAGGTGAAATACTATGATGCTTATTGATGGAATAATTGTGGTTGAGGTATGTGAGTCAGAGTGTTGATAGTTGAAGCTGCAGAGAATAGGTATCTCCTCTCCATAGAAGCAGTATGGCACACTCCATTATCAGGGATAACACACAAAATATCACTATCAGATAGCAAGCTCCTAGCAATCTCTTTCTGAGAGGTATCAAAAGAGTTGGATTTTTCGAGATGATATAGAAGCTCTGTTGGAGGTTTTCAAGTTCTTGTGTGATGCTCCATCACATTTCAGTGGCAAGACAGAGGACTTCATACCGCTTTACCTAATCAAGTCAATCACAAAATTATCAACAAATCCAATAGGCAACATACACTCAGCACTAACCATCAGCTGGCGACCTGCATAGTCAATAAGGGTGCCTAGCGGCAATCTGGTCCCTGCCCTGCCTATGCCTGATAAAGGTGATTATGAACAAGGATAGATGGACATTTTCAATTCCTACAATATTGACCCTACATACTACTAGTATAGCCTGGACAGGGTGGACAGACAAAATAAACATCAGATTAAAATGTGAGGGGCGAGATATCATGACCTCCCCTCTAAGAATGCTCTCATGATGAACTGAGGGCCACCATATGCTGCTGAAAATGGCACGGCATAATCCAAAGAGGGAGCCCATTTATTCAAGTTTGAGGGCTGTCATGCATCTGCCTGAGCCCGTTGTAGAGAGCCACAGCTCTCTAGGTTGGTATAAGGGCTAAATAGGATCCTTGGAGCATCCACAGACTCGTCCCATCCAGTCCCATGTCAATCTGTCCCGTCTTGTCCATATCTGTGAGTACAGTAAGTCATTCCGCCCTTCGGTCTCGCCGGTGTTGCCCCGGACCGGGCTTTTCCATACATATTCATTGCCGGACTCATTAATATCTACGATATGAGTTCTTCTCGCCGCCTATCATTCATTAACATTCATTTCGGACTATTTTTACCCGTCTCCTTATTACTTGCTTCTTGTGCTTCTTTATTCTTCCGAAACATACGATCATTTGTCTGAATACATCTTTCGTCTCGCATCACAGCCGTCTGATCACTTGTCGCCTCGTCGTTTTCGTCCTCGTCGTCATTGTGCTTGTTGCCAATGAACTTGTTCTGTTCTGCCTCATCGTTATCTTGTTCCGGTTAGTGGCCTCGCATGCAGCAGGTGCTAATACCTCATCTCGTCATGTCTCGTCTTCTTCTCATCATATTTAGTTCCATCTTGTCTTCGCTGGTCATACCGTCCAACCGTCTCATCTTGATCCATCCAATCCTTGTTAAGTAGCTGTCATATTCGTCGTCGACACTAACTTGTCCCCTCATCCACGTCTCGTCCCCCACATTTATTCGATTTCTTACCCCTTCTCCCCTTCCTTTACTCACAGTCCGATACACGGTCTGCCCTCTTTTGATTCCGTTCCGCACCAGACCACCTCCAGGGTGCTGTCTAGGTAGTTTCTGACGCCCGGACTACATTGTCCACCCTCTGCTGAGCCTACAGGACCCCTTGGATGAATACCTCGCACGCCCTGTCGACCACAACAGCATCTTTACACTGTCCAAGCCATCATTGACATGTGACTGTGGTTCACTGGAGCCTCTCAAGATTTGAGAGGTATAATTGGAGGAGACTTAACAATATATGATGTCTTTGCACTGGGCGACTCTGAGTCATGACGCACTCCATTGCGAGGCTATATTTAGGAGCCAAACTTAGCCTCAGCCCAGGTAGATGTATCTCACAGTGGCTATAGACTAGTATTGTGGGTCACCTCAGGTTGCATCCCCCATGTCTGAAGCAATCGGTCATGTGTGTAACGTGCTGTAATTGTCTGCCATGTTTCAAGATCAAATAATTCTGGGAGAACCAGTTAGTAGTCGAACTGCCTTTGAAATGTCCAGCCCGTTCTTTGACCCAGAGAACAGCTTTCATGATCATGACTGTGATGCCAGGTACATCATTCACTGATCATGAATCTGGAATACAACTTGGTCTAATCTCGAACAAAAGTCCAATTCATAACATATGTTTTTAGCAATTTAAGGATTCACTCACATGTTATATTCCAGTACTTATCAATGATCTTATAACAGGGCACAGGATAGGCTGCCAATCAGTCGCTTCAAGGCAATCAGCTAAAAATAAAACCTCGAAGGCCTTTTGGATGCGGCTTTTGCTGTTTGCTAAGGGAGGCGATGCTACTCCAGTGGTTTGGAACAAATGAGATCATTTGCTCAAAGATGACAAGTGTTGATGTGTCATCGTGCTCAATGGCCTCAGGGTCAGCATTCAGCTTTAGCAGTTGATTTTGCAAATTGAGGGTGCCACTGTCATTAAAGTTATGTGAGTGTCATCAAAGCACTCAGGGTGGGCATTGTATGTGGATATATCTGATGACTGTGTCTAGCTGCATGTTCAAGTGGCATCCCAGTTACTGAGAATGAGCTCAAGGCTGTACTACGACGAGACTTTCAGTGAGTATACATGGTTACAGTACCTTATCTATCAAGCAGATTTCATTTACAGGATCATATGATAGGTACACTCTTTGTTGGCATATTCTGTGAGTGCCATTGATTCCACTTTGGTCCGGGGGGACTAACTAATACAATCCGGATGAAAGTCAACACCTACTTGTATGGCCTTGTCACATGCCAGTTTGTGGCATACTACCAGATGAGTATGTGAGCTTTAAGCTTAGCAAACATAGAGCTATCTTGCCTGACTTCACCTTCCACAGATTTCAATGATTGGCCTGTTACAAAGTTTGTCAGTCCCCAATCCATAGCAGGATTATGGGTTCAAGGAATAATTTAGGTACATGGTTTTGTTCCTGTTTATTTTAGATATATTCCACAGTATCATGTGAGTATCATTCGTGATCTGGCTTCAGTCAGGAAAGTGACCCTACCATTTTGTAGGGTCATCTATATGGCATGGAATTACATGTTAGTGGCAGTATGGTTCTCTTCTTCAGCGAGTGATGCTCAGTTCAATCCAGCGTGACAAACTTCGACAATCCAACAGCTCTTTTAGGTGTGTGGATATGTGCCCATCTTATTCTTTTGTTCTTCCTAACAGGCTTTGAAGTGGCTGAATGGCCATATACATTTTCTCCAATTGGTACTGCTCTTGCTGCCCTGATTACCCAGATATATCAAGGCTATAGGTGAGTATATGAATGTCACCAGAGTAATTTATTGAATTTGGATCTGCAGGGTTTGGCGGTTGACCAAGAGCAAGCCGCTGTATGGCATAATCGTCCTGCTAGCTGTTAGTTCCTGGATCCTGGGAACAATGAGTGAAATCAAGGCTTGAACTGTCCAAGTGTATGTTCCATCATGAACATTGTGGTGTGTTGTATTATACTGAGACACAATTATCTAGTGTAACTGAGTTCATTCCTGTTGTGCCTTTTGTCACATCCTGGTTGGCCATGCATGTCATCAATATATTATTTATTGCCGGTATGTTTATAAAAGTAGTCATAATATCCTCAAAACAATCCCTCATAACTCATAGCTACTTTGATTACAATCTTCTATCATTTATGGACTGGTTTCCACAAGACAGATACCCTTCTCCAATGACTCATTTGTGGTGCCATCTAGACCAGTATCTTTGCAGGGATCTTTTCCATTGGCGACTTGGTTAGTTTCACCATTGTCCCTCACTTGAATTTCCATGGCATATCCACCTTTTTGATCAGCCACATTTATACAAATATAAGGAAAGCCCATACTGTGTCATTCATTCTTTTTTTGATAACTTTTATCCTCTCTTGCATGATGGAAGACCCTCATGGATACCCTTCTTACCCGCCAGTTTCTAAGGTCAGAGAGGTCCGGCAGATACAATGTGAGTCATGGTTCTAGCTTCCAGTGAGTTGGATATGGTTATGGACTAATGGTTATCACCTGTGTTGATCCCTTATTGCTTTGCAGACTGGTCCAAATGGCTGGGAGGTGTTACAATCTACGTCATGACTCCCTTCTCTTGTCTCCCCTATCCATCTATGGGACCTTCCTCACTGCCGACACATTGAATATCTATTAACCATAGCTGTATTATAGGTCATGTGACTACCCACTTAGTCAGCTATGGTTAGCGCCCAGTATAGTGCTCACATGGACCTTGTTTGTATCTATTGACACTTTTATAGCTGCTCGTGGATCTACGATCCCCTCAGTCTTCTTCATCGCCCGATATCAGATCTCATATCTTCATAGATCATATCTCAATTGATTACTTCATCTATCTATAGATCTGCCACACCTCATGTGCACTGCATGATATGGTCTTCCATTCTCTTCTCAAAGTCCCTGGCTTCTATTCTGTCACACCATGTTATTGCCTTATGGCTTTACTTATCGCATAGCCCTAGCTAGTCTAGATATAGGCAAGACCTGCCTTTAAGGCATGGTCCGTGCACATGTACAGCAGTATATATAATATAGCACCGGACGAAGTCAAGACTCCCCAGTCTTGATCTTCTAAGGTTTTTGCCAAGTCCTTTGCACTGGTGTCCCTACTAAGAACTGGTCAACTCTCTATTGCGAGTCTTATACTTTATCTTTGAGTATCTCGACAGGCAAATATGCTGGTTATGAAACCCAGCAAGTGCATCTATATAGGCCAGTAAACCGGTACTATGCATATACACTAACTATCACTTGCTAGCTCCCTTTTCTGTTTATCTCGATAGCTTGTGCTTCAGGAGGCACCTACCAGTGACTTGGTGGATGGCACGATGGCGATGCAATGGACTAGCATCCCCCTCAAGGTGCAAAAGACAATCCAGGTGACATATGATCATGAATGCTCTTCCAAGGAAGATGTCAACAACAAGGTTGTTCCCCTGGGGGTATGAGGTGCTATTCTGAGGCTAGAAATACAAGGTAAAAGCTACTATGATGTTGTGACACTCAGATCCATCATCTGTGTGGATGGACATTCACAGATCGTTATGTCCTCACTTCCCTTTCCATTGTTCTGATTAGTATGATTACCTTCCTAAGTAACTTCCAGCCTACACACTGGGGATTATGACATTTTCAATGTACTATTAGCATTATGAAAATAGCTTTACTATCATTTTTGTGAGAAAATCCCTATTTCAATATTTTTTGGGGGATTTACTTTGTATTAAAGATGTCATAATCCCCAGTGTGTTAGGGACTGCCTATGAGTGACTATTTCTATTTTTTTTTGGAATACTAAGGAATATTTCTTAGCATCTATACATATGGCATAGCAGTAGTCTCTAACAGTGTGGGCCCCTTTTTCATAAATTTACTGCGCAGCTATGAAACAGTCTATGTAGTTGTGAAGGTGTGGCATGGAGTTTCCCCACGCCTGCATATGAGAATTTGAGCCAAGCTTTACCACCATAGGTGGGCTTCATGAGGTAAGGCATTCTATTTAGACTCCAAGTCTGAAAGTCCCAACCAACCACTTGGTGGGAAGCTATACTTGAGTTATTGATCATTTAATACCTTGCAAATTCCAGGCAAGGGACTGGATCCAAACTGGCTACTAATTCCGGTCTGGCCATCATACAACCACCTAAGATTACATCTAAAAAACAATTACACACCTTGTGAGTGAGAATACAAATTTAACAAATGAAAATTTGGTCAAAAGTCGAATTTGGGTTTCATGGCAAGCTCGTACCTCTGTCAAGCAATGGTGGACACTGCGACTTGGCTCTGTAGTCCCTGGGCCACCAGGGAACACCCTGTCTCAACCCCAGTCCCCAGCCCAAATAAATTGCATATGGGATTTAAAGCACTGTGACTAGCCTAACAATCACTGTTATCGGGTCCTTGATGCTTGTATGTATGTTAAATACCCCAGCGGAGGTGCACGCTGTGCTCAAGCCCAGCCATGCCACTCCATTACATGCCAATGACCTGCACAGCTCCAGTCAAGGATGAGGAAGATAGTAGTCGGGGGTGTCGTAGTCATTGTATGGGTTGCTCTCAGCCTGTTTGTCACTGGGGAGGAAATCATGGCAAGAAAGACATCAGGTATGAATGAGAGTGAATTGGTGGTGGTATGTTGTTAGTTTTGGTTTTGACATCAATGTCAGTGGCATTGATGTCAACATTGAAATGGTGACTATAGGTGTAGCAAAATGAGACACAGGATGCACTCGGCCATTGGAGCAACGATCATCAACAATGATTGGGGCTTGAGAAGCCTGGGACGCCAGACGTGTGAGTGTGGGTGTTGTTTCGAATGACGTCACAAGATCTGTGGTTCACCTTGGACCGATTTGTGGAATATGCTGTGGTACTACAAGAGGCAATTCACTATTGGGAGGACAATGCATTATTGGATGTGTATGCCAAGGCTCATGCACACAGGCGCCAGGTGCCAATGGGTTGGCATCAGAGGCGCTTTTGAAACCATCGGAGACATTGGAGGGCATGAGCGAGGCTGCTATCAGCGTGGCAGACAAAAAGGGAAATACAAATGCATCTGAGTGGGCGGTGGCTAGGCTGGTGTTGGCATCAACCTGATTCTTGCTCTATCGACTCTGGTGTTCGAGGTATGGAAGTTACATACTTGAGGTACTCACTTTGTGTAGTAACAGTCTGGTAAGATCAAACATTGTGGTTGAAGGAAGAAAAGAGTGAAACTCCTATTCAAACTCAGACACAGCTGAGTGCTATTATATAATACAGGCATGTGAACTATTTACTATAAGTACACTACTAGCCCATACTTTCAACACTCCCCCTTGCTAAATATACCGTTTATTACTGGATATGCAAGGAAGTTGATAGGACATCCGCATAGTATTATGACTAGTGAGCATTCAGTCTGAGTAGAATTCAAGACCGAGTTGTGATCAACATTCAACGAATTTATCGAATATAAGGTTCTTCGTGAACATGTCAGTGGGATTTTTTGTCCCTTCTATATAAAATAGCTCGATTATCTTATCTTGCATGACAGTATTACGTACAAAGTGATATCAGAGCCTGATGTGTTAGATCATTTTTCTGTGACAGGATTCTTGGCCATGAAGAGAGATCCTTGATTGTCACCACATATGGGCATCGGGTGTAGCTTAAAGCTGAGCTCACCCATCATCTGCCAGATCCAGATGGCCTGATGAGAGCAATTGCTCATCGCCATGTACTCTGCTTCCATAGAAGATAGTGCCATGGTTTTCTGCAGGTGTGAATTCCAGAGAAATATTCCATCTGCTAATTTCAGGTAGAAACCTGTTTGCGAGTATCCAGCCTTAATCTTTTCTACTAAGGTTTTCTCTGGTCTGCAGAAGAGGGCGTCATCTACATAGATAATGGCAAGGATGACTGTGTCACCGTTGCAGAATATAAAGAGGCCAGTGTCGGATTTCAGATGCTTAAAGCTGAGTTCTTTCATTGACTGATCCAATATGTGCCACCAAGCTAAACCAGCTTGTTTCAGGCCATAAAGGGTGTGGAGAAGTTGGAGAACTTTGCCTTTTGAATTGGGTGGCAAGAACCCTTCCAGAAATTCCATGTAAATTTCTTTGTTGAGCTTCCCATAGCCTGAGAGATAGGCGGAGTGGACATCTAGTCCGGTTAAATGCCACTTTTCTAGGGTGGAGAGGGCGAGCATTGCCTGCACCATCTCAAATCTTATGACAGGTGAGAATATTTGGTCAAAGTCGAGACCCTCAACCTGGGAAAAGCCTTTGGCTACCAACCGGGCATGTTTTTGACCATCCAGTTTGACATCGAAGACCCAACGGTTCCAGATTACTTTCCAGTTGGTTGGCCTTGGGACTATTTTATAGACTTCACGGTCTTTGAGCATTTGTAGCTCTCGAAGGCATGCTTCATGCCAGAGTTTTTGCTCATTGGCTGGAAGCTTTAAAGTGTCTTTATATTTCCAATCACAGTAATTTGGCTGTATGGCCTTCGACATGAGGAATGTGAGTAAAGATTCCCCCCCTTCCCAGGTGAGGCAGTCAACGTCATTCTCCAATGGAGTAGAGGATGCAGGGAGTCCACTGGGAACTGGTTGCTCACGTCTGTCATCCTCCGGAGCCCACGGGGTATCAAGCTCAAGATCACAGAGCTGATTGAGCGGGTGTCGGTGTTCACCATACACATTTCCAGAACAGAGCGGTGCATGGCATTCATGTCGGAAGGGGGTCTGGGCAAAGCAGAGAAGTGAGGACATGGCATTTGAGGCATTCCAGTGTAACTGGTCATTCCAGTTCTGGTTCCAGCAGAGAAGGGGAAGACATTATTTCTTGGGATGGTTGTCAAGAAGAGGGGGGTTCCAGACGAGGTAGATCATTGTCATCAGAATTGTTGCCGGAGTCCAGAGGACCAGGCAGCTTACCATGGTTGTGAGGGACCGCATCGGTAGGGGAATGCCCAACCAGTCTATGAGGTGCAGACTTAGGACACCGGGGGAATAAAATTTCATTGAACACCGCATGAGTGAAAGTGAAAATTGCGCTGGTCGGACGCAAGAATATGGAATTCTTATCACTACCAGAAGCGGTTCCAAGGTAAATCATGAGCTCCGATTTGGGCTGGAGCTTACCACCACGAGTCTCTGCTAGAATGTATATGTATGCACCACAACCGAAGACTTGGAGATGAGAAATAAAAGGTTTCTCCCTCTTGAGTAGTTCATAGGGGGTTTTCCAACTAATACAGACCATTGGGGTTCAGTTGTAAATGTGAGCAGCATGCTCTAACGTGAACTCCCAGGTGTTCGGAGGTAAACAGGCGTGTAACCTCATTGCCTGAGCTTTATCAGACAGAGTCTGGATAAGTTGTTCCGCTCTCCTGTTTTGCTGGTGAGCATATGGGGTGGACTGGTAGATATGTGTTCCGTTGTCTTTCATATAGTCGACAAAGGCTTTGGAGGTAAATTCACCACTGGCATCGGACATCCAACCTTTTATCCAGGCATCATATTGATTCCGGACATAGGAAAAGAAGTGTTTAACAACTTTTATAGTTTGGTCCTTAGACCGGTTGGGGTTTACCCAAGCCATGGATGTATAGTCATCCAGGAACATGACAGCATACTTGTACTGATGGTGTGATTCAACCTCGTACGATTTGAGATCAGTGTGGATTAATTCAAACGGCTTAGAAGCACATGTTTCATTATGAGGGAACAGATGGTTTGGTTGTTTACCGAGTTCGCATCCTGGGCATATGGGAATCTGAGAGGGTATATCAATCTCAGGGAAATCCTTAGTATGTTTTTGGGCAGCTTTGAGAACATCTTGGGAGGGGTGCCCTAATCTCTGATGCATTCATAGTCAACAGAACTCATGGTTACATTGTTGTTCCAGGCTTTAAGTATAGGGGCACAGAGCCAATACATGATGTCTCTATGTGTGTGGAAAGATAATATTACTTTCCAGGAGCAGCAGTCAAAGAACTCTATTAGTCCATTTGATGTTTTCAAGGTTAGACAGTTGTCTTCCTGCAATAACATCCCCATGGATATAAGTTTCACTTGACATGTTGGCATGTAAATGACTGGTGATAGGTGGACAGTCTTGCCTTTGAATTCAATTAAAATGGTTCTGACACCAAGGATTGGTGCTTTTTCATCAGGAAATTGGAGAGATGATGATATATCCAGATACAAATTACAATTGAATCCCAGTATGATAGAAATAGATAATAGTTGATTAGCAATTATAAGTTTATTTTCATTCAGAACATAGAGTGATACTAAGATATCTGAGTATGCCTTAATGATGATATTGAGATCAGCCATGGGGGACATGGCAAATATTGATCATTGAGCTGCAATTTAACTTATTGATGACAATCTATAAATCAGAATATATATTTGTGATACTATTAGATCAGACTGTGATCTATAATTATAATTTAAACATCATTCAGAGCCTGTGGTGGCATTGGGATACCTAGAGGATATTTAGCTGACAGTTCTAAAATCAGTCTGGAAGGACATGGCAAATATTGATCATTGAGCTGCAATTTACCTTATTAACATCAATCCATAGATCAGAACATATATATGTAATGATATTAGATCAGACTCTGATCAATAAGTATAATTTAAATATCATTAAGAGCCTGTAGTGATTCTGGAACTTGAATGCCTAGATGATATCTGGCTGATAATCCTAAAATCAGTCTGAAACTTATCAGGAAATTGGTAAGACAATGATATATCCAGATATAATTTACAATTGAATATCAGCAAGATATAAATAGGATAATAGTTGATCAGCAATTACTAGTTAATCTTCATTAAGATTGTAAAGTGATATTGAATTACCTAAGTATGCCATGCTGACAGTTTTAGGATCATTCATGGGGAATATGGCAGACATTGATCATTAAGCTGCCATGCACTGTCTTAATGTTCTTCTATAGATCAGAATATATATTTATAATAGTCTTAATTCTGACTCTGATCAATAATTATAATCCACCCTTCATTAAGAGCTTGCAATGATACTTAGAGACCCACTAGATGACATCTGTCTAACAATACTAGAATCAATCTTGGAGAAAAAGGCAAATATTGATCATTGAGTTGCCATGCACCATCTTAATATCACTCTATAGATCAGAATATATACTTATGATGATCTTGATTCAGACTCTGATCAATAACTATAACCCACACTTCATTCAGAGCTTGCAATGATATTTAAATACCTGAATGACATCTTATGATAACACTAGGATAAATCTTGGAGAGAAAGGTAAATATTGATCATTGAGCTGCAATTTAGGCAATGTTAACCTATAAATCAGAACATATCACCTCCCACTTCCACCATTGAAGAGTGGTCATACCAATATCACATTGGCCAAGTTCATTCTCCAAGATATCAGCCAGCAGCTGTCTGTCATTGCTAATTACTATGTCACACAATGGTCAGGTGTATACTAATCAGGAAATTGGGGAGATGATGATATTTCCAGTTGTTGTTTGCAATCAAATCCCATCATGAAGAAAATAGATATAGGTTGATCAAAATTTTTTACTCAATTTGAGACAGCATTCATTAAAATATGAATTGTCATTGATTACATGAAAGCTGCATTGATAATAATATACTAATGATCCATATCAGACATAGTGATTGTCTATCAAATCCACAGCTTGATTTCAATTGATATACCAGGACATTTCTGTGTGATATTATCATGCAAAATTGCTGAAATGCATATACAATACTGACTATTAATGACACCAACAGTTTATTGCATGAATATGTTTGACATCCACTCAGCTTGAAAAAAAGCCATTGTGGTATGAAATGAACATAAAAGATTCTTAATGATATTATCATTATTGTCCCCTGTAAACACATATCTAATAATACTAGCCTGGACCACTGGCTACACAGGATGTACACTGACATTAGTATGGGTTCACTATGGTACAACATTTCTTCGTTTGAGAAATGCTGACTAGCATTAGCACAAAACTTGTTGCTCTGGATAATGTCACGCCATAGTTCCATTATTCAACAATCTATCAGCATATTGGGGTCATAGTAAGGGCGCTGAGGTGGGGAGCTAAGGTGGGTGGACAGGTGAGGTGCCGATGACAGTGAGCAAGGACAAGGGCAAGGCAGGCATCCATGCACAGTGGGTGCATAGGCGACTGTGACAGCTGTGACGGAGATGACGAGGATGTCAGCGGGGGTAGTTGCGGGAGAGGATGACGGTGAAGACGAGGACAATAATGTGGGATAACTGTGGAGTGAGAGCACAGCAGTCATCGCACACATTGATAGGCGACGACGGGCAAGGTAGATGATCAGAAGAATGAAGGTGTATGGTAGTTGTATAGACGATCTGTTTTCGCAGCACCCACGGGTCAAACGCATCCCGCACGACAATAAAATCGATACAGACTCATGTATCTTGGAAGCCTTGCGATGCCAGATGACGCTCAGCCAGTCCCCACTGACCCACATCGTCCGGATAGCATTCTTGTGCAGAAAACGAGGTGGAAGGTGAGGTGGAAGGATCAGACACTCGCAGGACCTCTACCGAAATCTTACTCACCCAACACAATAGGTACTGACAATACGACTCTCGCCCAAAACATAATGTTGCCAGGATTTGCAGATAAATGAGCTCGTTGACGAGAAAAAGTTGTTGGTGGGGGTATGAATACACCACCAGCCATGAGTCAGAGCTATTTTGGTAGCATGCGCCTATTCAGCGAAAAGGAGAACACAACTTAAGCATCATCTTACCGAGTCATAATGCTGTTTATGCGAATAAAGCCCCCATAGCGACGAATGAATAACGTCGGTAATGTTGGGGTTAGCTTCATTCGGTAAGAAAGAGTCTGCGTGACTGGTCAGAAAGTCCCGCCACCTAAACATTTTCAACTTGCCAACGAAGGGACCGTCTACTTGCGTTTGGTGGATCATACTCACAGTGTCACTTGAAGAGGTTGTAAGTAAACAGTATAATCATGACGATTGCAGTAGGTGAGGCAGCGAGAGAAAGCCGGGACAGTCGTTTGATGGTCGATGCAACGAGCGGTGCTGACAGATGCGGCTGGAACGCCGAATCAGTGAGATCAAACTTCCGGGTTCAAAAACTAGTAGCAAAAATAACGTTGAGCCCAAAAAGAGCTCGATCAATTGAAAGAACCTTGCGTGGTGCTTGAGACGAAGGTCTCGATCGAGAAAGGCATAAAGAAAGGTAGAAAACGAAGGGTAATCTCTGAAGAAAAAAACATCAGTAGAGGCTGGAAATGACAGGCGACTACTCCTAAGTTATAGTCCCTCGTCAAGATAGACGAGGCCGCTGTGCTCTTACTGGAGCCTATTGGACTGAAGTCACTGGAGGATATCAAGTCAGACATTTCACTGCCGAGATTCAGATCACTTATATTACCTACGTTATCACAACATCGTCTGGTTCCAGTTCCTCTATACTTACCTCTGCAGGAGGTTTTTCTGTTTCCCGAGAAGGCTGTTGCCACGACCCCAAATCAAAAAGGAAGCTTCAGCAAACGCACCTGGGCCGCCAACGTTACTGTCTTCCGCACTTCACCTCCAATCAAACCTCCAGAAAAGGAAAGGGTCCTTTACCATACTCAGTAATCGCAGAATCGCAGAACCAGTTCTAATGTGTCCACTGAAACATGGGGGAGGTGCTTCAGATTCACTTTCTCACCTTGCGAGCGGGCCTAGCAGCCTTGAGTTCAGGTGATGTAAAGTCGAAACAGATAACAAAGGTCTTTCTCGGTTCCATATAGTCGAGCACAGCTGTTATCATTACAGCGTACTTTTTAGAATTCCACCAGAACCCAAATGTTCATAATCGACGGCAGTGTGAGAGAGAGAAGGAAGAAAATGATGAAGACACGAGGGGGAAGGGGGGAGGCTGCGCATGACGAGAAAGAATGCAATGTGACCTGCAATGATACAGCTTGTTAGACGATGGTCGGCTCTTTGGGGACAGATCTACAAATTGGGCAGCAGATGAAAGGGCGTGACAACGAGCGAAACAACACGACAGGCCTGTAGAGATCTGAGATGCAAGGAGCACACAGAAATGGTGGGCCATGTTCATTAAAAGGTTTGCATGGCAGACTCGTAAAAATCGTTCTGCACAGACGAATTATAAACTTGCTGACCCTACTGCAGGTGTTGGTGCTGGATGTTCGAGTCCTCCGCAGGAAGTAACATGGAAGGTCCAGGGAGGATAAACCAGCTGAGGGAACCATTCGGCGGCGGACGTTGGAGGGTACCAGAACGCATTGCCAGAGCCATGGAAGACGCTGTATGAGAAGAAGAAGGGATAACCCATCGAAGAACGGCGAGAATAAGATATGGCAGAGGAATGGCCCAGGTACCAGTCCGGGTAGGAGGAAAATGAGACAGCAGAAGATGTGGGGTCTGACGCGGAGTCGGTGCTTATGCGACGGCGCTTGGTCATCTTTTGCTTGTTGTTTGTCGCGATCTCCGTCTTCAGGGTCTCAACGCTCGAGAACAGAAGAGCGTCTGGTGATGTCTGGAAGGTCTGGCTCAGATAATCGAGATGATAGGGACCAAGGAAAGGGTTGGGAATGTTCCAGAAGTTGGTCTGGTTCTTGCACCCAGGGCTCTGCACCTCTGGCCCAAGCGCTCCCAGGAGCTCAGATGAAGTAGTCTGAGTCGCCGGTTGCTCGGTGTATTCGTACGCAGGTTGAGTGATTGAGTCCGGTGGCAGCGTGGGGGGAAGCTCTACGGTTGGTGAAGTCTTAGCGAACAGCATTAACAATAGAAGAGTTACCACTGGAAACCACATCTAATGTTAGGTTCAACCTCCGTGACATAAGTCATTGCGCAAAAGAACCGCGAACATGAAAGACTTACATATTACACACAGTCTTACCCTCATTGTCCTCCCTCCAGAGCAGCATTGCGGTGGTGTGGCGGTTATAGCATTGTGCCGTGCCGACTGCTCCACTGAGTTGAGTGGCGTGGTGCATGTGCCGAGGAAATCCACCAACAATGTCTCCCACCTCCTGACGAGGAGCAGCCTGGGTGCGACCCTCGCCCTGATTAGCGCGCATGCTTTTTGGGGCAGGGACGCTTGTGCTACAATGAATCATGAATCGTCTCGTCGTATGCGCATCTGTAACCGGAAATTCACTTACCAGCTTACAATACAAGCCGCATGGGTTACAGTTGAGCTTGTCAATGAGGCCACGGCGCCAAAGGAGTGTGTGCATAGCGCCGCAGTTCGAGCACTCGGCCTTGACCACCACCAGGAGCGGAGTTACCATTCCCGCAAAGAACCGCTGGGTTGACGCTGGCGGCAGTGGCACCCAGGCCAGACGAGCGTGTGGGGGCATTCTGGGCAGTGTTCCCCGGGTTCTCCCGCTGGGGCCAAGTTTGGCCGGGGAGATAGTTTGGGGAGGGGGCTCCTGGACAGGCTAAGAAGGAAGAAGCAACGTAGGTTCTAGTTCGCTGCTGTCATGGGGAACAGGCTGGGACTCCACGAGGGGCAAAGCAGGGATGGCAGACTCTTGCATCAGGACATCGAAATCAGGAGAAATACCGTCATTGAGAGAAGTAGTGAGATGGCCATCGGTAGTATCGACATTGCTGAGGATTTCGTCGAGTGGAGGCCCGATAGTCGGATGTTAAGATACTGAAACTGTGTGAAGAAGTATTGGTGACGTCCTCCCCATAATTTATGGTGTTGAAAATCATAGGCTGCATAGAAAGGAGGGCAGATGGACCGATATTGCCGCTAAAAAGAGATGGGAACCGAAGAAAGGGCTGGTTATCTGTTGTGCACTTGCGCTTCCTGCCAGCAGAAGCGGTATGAGTGGACTCGTCGCCAGCGACGTGGGCGCGCGAGTGGCCTGATGGCCATGTTGAGTGGAGGTTCCCTTGAACTCCACAGAAAGTCTGAGATCGGGCTTTTGGACGACGGCACTGGGGGTGGCAGGGGTAGGTTGGTCGATGGAGAAAGTGAACCGCATACACTTAATAGTCCCGGGCCTCACGTTCTGGCTGGCCTCACAGCTGCGCTCTCGTTCAGCCGCGTGCTGGTGAATGAGATCGGTGGGCGCATTGCGCTTAAAGTCGGGAGCTCCAAGCTCCTAGATGCTCCTATGGAGGGGAGGGATAGTTAGGGCCAAGGGGACAGGTTAGGAGTTGGACGAAAAGAGGGGGAAACTCTCGGTACAAGCTGGAGATGCTACTCGCTAGAAATCATGGTGTGCATGTAGTCTCATCATTCTGCGCCTGTGAGGGCTACCTCGACGATGACTTCAGGCATATCGACTGGAAGAATGTAAGAAACCTCATCCCACACCGTCTCAAAACCGTGACATGGGGGGTACGCATTTAGATTTTTCTTTACTCTCGGATCCCTAGACAGGTCGATGATCACCCCCTTGTCCGGTGTCTTTGACAAGAAGCATAAAAATAACCAAGGGACATTTCCCTAGAATGAAGTTAGTCAGTAACCCAAACACCACGACAAATAAGATAAATAGATAAACCCCAGAACGAGGGAGGGAGTGAGAGGAATACTTACATCAAAGATGGCTTCCGTGGTTGTGACCTTGCACAAGTGAGCGCTTCTAGTACCATGGCCTACTCTTTTGTCAAGTGCGGGTGCTACTCCAGAAGCGCCCAGGCCGTCTGTGGGTTCCGGACCTTCTTGACAAGGAACTGCCTGAACCTTGAGGCGCTCTCCGGGTTCAGCTCGTATAACAGGGCTACGAGTACAACTTGAACCAGTCGCAGGGGTGCAAGATAGGGCAACAGCACGGTTAGGACACTCTGAAAAACAAGTGAGCTACGACGATATTGTACGGAGCATTCCCGGCCCTACCTGTGGGTGCCCTCGAGATAGGGCTGAAGCTCCTCTGCGAATGCAGCGGCGGTAGCGTCAGAGCCACGCTTAGCACGTCCGTGATTGAGTGAATTGGGTGTGATAATAAAATAACTTGTGTTTAGAGAGAGGTCATGTCAGGATGTTGCAGCAAGTAGACACAGCCCCAATGGGAGGCCGGACTCACCTCGAGATGCAGAGTCATTGAGAAATGGGTGAGCGATTGGTGGGTGGGTCCATATTCCACAGCGCGAGCAGCAAGGTGGTGATATGAGTGGCGTACCTCAGGCAGAGCTCTCGGGAATGCCCCACTGCGTTTCCCTGTAATCAACGCCTCATCCGCAATCGTCTGAAGCTTTAATATATATTTGTCTGTGAATTCTGATCACAAGAATTGAAAACGCGTTTTCAATGACATGATACGGCGTAGAATCTCACCTTCAAGCCAGCTAACGATTGTTTAATTTGTCGCACCTTCACCCTCGGTCTTTCTGTTCATTCACTCGTACTCGGTGGGTGGATCTGGCCGCGGTGAAATGATTACCGAGCTCTTGGACTGTTTGCTCAAGCTTGAGGATGCTGAAAAACGGCCTGAGTCACCGAGAGAGTTGTAAGTCAGAATGATTTAAGAAAACTCACATGAGCTCGATGAAGGTATGCGCGTAGTGACCTGATGGCCTCAGTCAATCAATTGACCACGCTTTGAGTGAGACAAACATCACTACGAGGTTCCTTCAAGGATGAACAACTCTACAAGAGAACGCACTCATGTAAAGTCGTCCTCAGATCACCGCCATCATTGCGTCTGCCAGGGCGAGGGTGATCGAGTGAGGTCGTGCAAGAAGAAGGGAGAAAGAATAGGCGAGGGTATGTGTACCGTCGCGCCGTCGTTATTTCACCTCGTCGTGTTGTTGTGTAAGTGGGAGGGGTGAGATGGAGAGGGCGGGGGTATCTGTGGCATCGCCGTGTAGTGGTCATGTTGGTCAGGGCAAGGTGAACGTACCAGGATGTGCGAGCACAAGGGGTAACATGGAGCGCGAGGGCCTGCCCGTGTGAATTGCTACTGGGAGGTATGAAGTGACACGGTGAGCATCTGTTTGGACAAAGTGTAGGGACGACGAGGAAGGTGTGGCCGCGTTGGTGCCAGCGTGGTCAGAGGCATGGGAGACGAAGGGCAAGGGAGAGCGTCTTGTTACTGGGGCTATAATGGGGTTTAGCACGGGGAGATTGGCTCCCTGAGGTTATTCAGCGCAAATTTGATGTCATGGGTCGTAGTCGATGTGCTAGACAGCTCGGATCTGGGTGAGTGGTAGGACGGTTCAGAGTAGTGTGCCTCAGTTGTCCTGTAAAAGAAAAAAAAAAGGTCAGACGGCTCCGAAACCCCAGTCTCACTTAAGGAACGGGAGATGCACCTGCCAGTGGCGAAACACGTTGGCGCGGAGTTCGGGGTGGCTTGCCCGTTCGATTTGATTCGTCGAAAATCTCCCGCTAAGCGCCAAGGCGGTGGGAGTTTAAACGTTCATCAGACGCCGAGGAGAAGTTGAACTCACACAGTCACTCACTAGTAGTCACCGTGCACCTTTCCTGGGACGAACGGCGACCGTTTTAACGAATCGACTTACAAACGCAATGGAGTACCCCGATCGTGACTGCCGTGACAACGACACCGCAGTCGCGCCAACGTCTGCCCCACTGGCATTGCTGGAGATCCCAGGCACGATCCTGGCTGATAGCATCCAAGCTGTCAACCGGGCTATGTAAGTACAATATATTATTTCAGATCTACTACTGATTACAATTGGCAATAATGTGCTGCTACCAGTAATCCACTAGGACCTACAGACATATCTGATAGGCTCTCCCAATACCTTAGGGCTTCATCTGTCCAGTGGGAGGGTGATACTGGGTTCAACCTAGCTGATGACTTGGATCCACTGAGGGCTTAGGTGCCAGCACAGCCTGGCCATACTAGTGGCTCTGAGTCACTGGCACTGGCAAGAAATGTCACACCAGGTATGCTTTGACCCTTTTTGAGGTGAGACTTACTGAAAATATATTAGGATCTGAGTTAGAGCCTCACTCCTTTCTAGGCAACAGCATAAACTCTCTAGCAGGTAGGGCTTCACTCAATAATTCATTTTTAGTGATAATCACTCTCTACACTACTACTAGGTGACTTCTTTACTCACTGGGATGCTTCATTCCAGAGGGATGCCACTGGCAGTGGCAATAATGCAGGTCCACTAGGCCCAGCAGTAAGTATTTATTAGCCTATTCAAGTCACTTTTAACTGACACTTCAATACTACTAGCCCTCTGCTACCAGTGGGCAATTTGCCCACTCAATAAATTCACATTTTTGTGGAAATGCCCGTAAGTGGTCTATTTCTATATTACCCTTGGTAACCACCATAATATTGGGCATACCAGGTCTATTTATTGATGCCTTGAACTCTGTTCAGGCTTTCCACTGGGTCACTCTTTTTCAGAATGCTACAGAAATTGTTTGCAT
>JBBPLX010000334.1:0-27990 GCA_038090015.1 Leccinellum albellum | reverse complement strand
TGAGCTTCCCGTCGTCACTCACGAGAGGCTGGGCACCAGTATCTGTACACGTATTAGATTGCCTTCCGTTTGCATTGAGAGGCGACACAGACCGACGCCAACGACGGCGAGACGTTCGTGACAGAGTATGGTATTCTTGCCGACATGGCATCCTGACCAGTCGGGACCGCGATGGCGGAGACGTTTGGATAGTCCAATGAAACGAGCGCGATCTGCGATTGGCCTCTCGAGGCCGTGTACTGCGATGATTCCACACATGGTCTACGAATCGCGTTGATGGTTGGAAGGAAATGTATCACAAAGTTTGTGAATTGACTCGACGTTGTCACGATATCATAGATCGCGTAAAAAATCGACCAACTTCATTCCCATACTTGCTCATCGACTCGGTAGGAACGAGTTACTGGTAGTTCAACGTTCAATGTTCAACTGTGGTCTGCCTGATCGCAAGGGTGGCAGCTCCTCGTCTGGAACTTCATGATCACGAACTTCGAAGAGGGGTGCTAATGCCTTTGTCCCTACCCAGTAAGTATTTGTTCTCTTCTCCGACTCAGCCAGCTGCATACAATCCGCGCAGCTCGAAATCGTCCAACCGGAATGGGGCTATGATACAGCACCTTGTTGGATGCACGTTCGAGGGATCATCAATACAAAAAAATTAACTGTTCTCCGGACAGAAGGTGAGCGCTTGAGCCGTGCGCCCAAACAAAACCTTCTGGAATTCTTTCGTGATGACAGGGCATCAATTTTGTACCCAGTACCATGCTGAACATGTTCATATACATGTTCTCACGTCAATTGAACATCATACGGGGCTAAAGCCAGTCAGTCACCGGATGGATCATGCATGCACTGTGACTCGGACGAAGGATCCGATTTGATGAAGGAGACTCTCTCGCCAGTCTGGCACAGGCGCGCCGGTTCGGATCCATCGCAAAGTTCAACTTGACACTGTCCCATGCTAGGATACAGCAACGGGAGCGGCGGGGCCCCGAGGCACGTTGGTCATTCCGACTCCAAGTACTGGATCATCCACCACTGTTTTGGGACCATTAATCACCCCACTGGCCACCATTTATCAATTTTGTTCATATGATAGATACATAATCCAGGAGCCTTGTATTCGGTCGTGCGTCTTGGATTTCATACCGAACAGAAACCTACATACAGAGCGTCGTCATCCTTCCGGATGAGCGTACCACTGGCAGCCAGTAGACGTCACTTAGTCACGGTTTGCCGCATTGCGCCACCCCTTCTGGATGAGCGTACCAGCCAGTAGACGCCACCTTCTGCCTGGGAATATTTCTTTACCCCGCCTTTCGAGGATCATGGTGCGCCACTGTGCGCCAATCAGCTGTTGTCGCGGCACTCACCCGTCCTTGGATGCCTTCTTCAGTATCATTCTAGGTACCTGGGAAAGGGAAGCTTGAAGACTCATCAAACCATTCCCTTGTTTTGTGGAGTGGCCAGCTACTCGGGCCGAAGAAAATTTGTCAATGAGTTGTCACGAAGGTTTAGCGATGATGTTGCTCCGCCGATGGCCTGAAGCCTAGCACAGTTTGGCGAATCTGGATCCGAGCCGTATCCGAGTTATAAGGGTGCCATGACCTCAATACCGACTTGTTGAACGTGGACCATGTGTGGAATCCTCGCAGTACACGGCCTCCAGCGGCCAGTCGCAGACCGTGCTCGTTTCATTGGACTATCCAAACGTCTCCGTCATCGTGGTCCCGACTGGTCGGGGTGTTATACTGGCAAGGATGCCATACTCTGTCACGAGCGTCTCGCTATTGTTGGTGTCGGTCTGTATCACCTCTCGATGCAAACGGAAAGTAATCTAACACGTGTACAGATACTGGTGCCCAGCCTCTCGTGAGTGACGACGGAAAGCTCACCCTCGTTGCAAACGGTGAAATATACAACCACCTGGTTCTTCGCGCGGATCTTCCTCCAGACACTAAGTTCAAGACCCACTCTGATTGCGAGATCATTTTGCCCCTTGTATGTCGGTTGTTCATGACTTCTTCGCTCCTCGACTCATTCCTGGCGTTCTAGTACAAGAAGTATGGCAAAAACGTCGCTGAATATCTCGACGGGATGTTTGCGTTCGTTTTGTTGGACGAATCTGTGACGCCGTCCAGGATTATTGCTGCCCGTGACCCCGTCGGCATCACCACTCTCTATCAAGGATGGAGTTCCAAGCGAACAGGAGTTACTTATTTCGCGTCAGAACTCAAGGCACTCACAGAGGAATGCGACAGGATCATCTCCTTTCCTCCTGGTCATGTGTTTGATAGTCAGGACAACTCTACCACCCGTTACTACCAGCCTTCGTGGTACGATGAGGACCAAGAGAACGCGCTTGTTCCCACCACGTCAGTCGACTATACATTGATTCGTGAAACACTTGAAGCAGCAGTTCGGAAACGGTTGATGTCGGAGGTTCCTTATGGTGTTCTACTGAGTGGCGGTCTGGACAGCAGCTTGATCGCTGCGATTGCAGCGCGTGAGACGGAAAAGGTTGCTCAAGTGCAGCTCGAGGCTCGTCAACGTAAGCTCGCCGAGAACTCTAGCGATCCTCCGACCCCAAGATGGGATGATCTGGGTGAAAGAGGTCAGTTCTCTTTTTTCTCTAGGTTCTGGTGCTAACCGGTTGGCCGATCAGCGGTGCTCGCTACTTGGCCTCGACTGCACTCGTTTTCGATTGGGTTAGAAAAATCTCCCGACCTTTTGGCAGCAAAGAAAGCAGCGCACTTTTTGGGTACTGTCCATCACGAGTTCGTCTTCACCGTGCAAGAAGGACTCGACGCAATTCCTGAAGTCATTCAGCATCTTGAGACATATGATGTGACAACGGTTCGGGCAAGCACACCCATGTATCTTCTCAGTCGCAAGATCAAGGCCACGGGAGTGAAAATGGTGTTGAGTGGAGAGGGCAGTGACGAAATATTTGGAGGTGCGGAACCGTCACCCGATAGCCAGGGGATGAGGCATTGATCTCTTTCCACCCGTGGCAGGCTACTTGTATTTCCACGCTGCACCTGATAGCAAGTCGTTCCACCAGGAATGTGTGCGGCGAGTCAAGAACCTGCATACGGCGGACTGTCTTCGTGCCAACAAGTCAGTAGCCAGTTCCTTCTTATACCAAGATACTGACAGTGATCGGATAGGTCGACAATGGCTTGGGGATTAGAGGCACGCGTGCCGTTCCTCGATAAGATGTTCCTCGACGTCGCGATGAACGTCAATCCAAAGGCAAAGCAATTCTCAAAGGGATCATCGCAGCAAGTCGACGAAGACGGTCGCCCAATGATGGAAAAGGTCAGCTTCCGCCCGACCTTTCCCTGCGCCTCGAGGGCTGAAACACGATATTGTGCACAGTATATTTTGCGTAAGGCGTTTGACTGTTCTCCGGACGGAAAGGTGAGTAGTATATGCCCGAACGAGAGGAATGCCAATGACGTGGCTGTATTCACAGCCCTACCTTCCGAGATCGATCCTCTGGCGCCAAAAAGAACAGTTTTCGGATGGTGTTGGTTACTCCTGGATTGATGGGTACGTATTCGACTTTACACAGATGTTTGCTTGTCTTACCGTTTTTTTCCTAGAATCAAAGATCACGCTGATGCAGTCGTGTCAGACGAAGCATTCGCGCAGCGAGGGGAACGCTGGCCCGTGGACACGCCGGATACGAAGGAGGCGTATTTTATTCGAGAGCACTTCGAAGGTGGATATGCTCGTAAAACAATTAAAGTGTCCTGCATAGCTCACGTTCTACTTAGCCCACTTCCCGTCGGATGCCGCGGCCCAAACAGCAGTGCGGTGAGTAGTTGACGAGGGTTCGGACTTTTGCGTTGCACGTCCTAATGGTAGTCATTTTTCTAGCTGGATTCCGCGCGGTGACTGGGGTTGCGCGTCTGATCCTAGCGGTCGTAGCGTCAGCATCCACAATGCAGCATACGAGGGAGATGAATAAATCCGACGGTCGACATCATAACGATGTTGTACTATATTGTAAACTTATCCATAAATCTATGTATGTGTGTATTGGACGTGGAACTGGTCCAAACCATGTTGTTCTCTCGTCAGTCGGTGCGCGGTATGTACATACTAAGTTGCAATGGCTAAAAGTGTGATCGGCAGACGCGTCCAAATTTCCTTGAAGCCATGGCAGTCAGCTCCAACGACGTCCAGCGTTTGTTCCTCCAGGCTGTTTTTTCTCGCGGAATCCTTTCCTTCAAGCATGCTCAAGTTCTCTGGGAGCGATGCATAGCGGCTGTTAAAGGTTGGAACCGGTCTAACCTTGACTTCACTTCATCGACTGACATCTCACCCAAGCGGCCGCCCCTGCGCTGGACGCGCGGTTCGACGATAGCAGACAGGCATGGGACAGGTTTGTCTCTGATATCAATACCTCTCTCAATCCCCTCGACCTCGAGTTTCGTCATTTGGCCGACGAACAGACCGGGGTCGAGATGTACGCTGTGGTACATGACCCCCCTTTTGCATCCCGCGCCCGTGCCTGTGTTGACCCACTTTGTGAAGGTGAACACGAGGGACGACGAGATCGCCCAGATGGCGACCGACTACACCCCTCTCGAGATCGCGTTCTTCAAGGCTGTCGTACGTGATCTAGTCACCCGGACTCTAGGCGCGTAAACGGCCGTTCGTTCTAACCAGACCATCTGCCAACAGGTCGAACAAATCATGCTCGCACCACACAATGCCTATTCTGTCTCATCGCTCGCCGCCCTCCGCGAAGCTGGCTCGCTCAAGTCAAGCATGACCAAATCACAGGCCGAGGCCGTCCTCGGCAGCCTCGTCGCCAAGGGGTGGCTTCTGAAGAGCAAGTTGAGCCTCCTCCTCGCGACCTGTTCTTCTTCGGTGCTGATAGCAGCCCCTTCTCGTTGTCCAGACGTGCCCGCTATTCGCTTTCAACTCGCGCGCTACTTGAACTCTTGCCCTACCTCAAGTCGAACTATCCGGACGAGTGCCTCGAGTGCACGATCTGCATGGAGGTAGGGACCTCTTTCCCCCTCAGATGGTGGCCAATTTACACGTCCAACCCGCTCCAGATCGTCACACGCGGCGCCGGCTGCAACACACCCAATTGCAAGACGAAAATTCATTACCATTGCTTTAGAAAGCTGCGCGTCCGTCACACACGATGTCCTACCTGCACATCCGAGTGGCCACAAGACGCCAAGAACCTGAAGCAGGTAGGCGAGGCTGCTGTTAAGGACGGTCAAGACGACGGCCGGCGCGCGCGTAGGAAGAGCAGCACCCCGAGCGACGGCGAAGAGGGAGACACCGCGATGTACGAAGACGATCCTTCTCAGGCTTCCCAGCCCCAGCCGTCGCAGAGACGCGGAAAGAAGAAAGCCGTAGCGATGGACGTTGACGAAGAAGACGACGAGGATGAGGACGAAGTTCCCACCAGGTCTCAAGCTCCTACCCGTCGTCGCTCCGCAAGGGCGCGTTAATACTATAGCAGCAGTTCAACACACGTCCCATGTCTTGATCCCCTCGGCACCAAAATATTCTCTATAGGATCCGCATACGCGTACTTTTACTCCAATTACTAACGAGTACCATATTATCGTTCGTCTAGTGTCATAGTCCTCCGTGCCATCGCTCGTGGATCCGCAACACGACCCTCGTCCGACCCCGTACCGAGTGAGGTATCCATAAATCCGAACTTGCCCTTGCCCCAGACTTGTATGCGTCGCTTCTCCCTCTGACCCTCGCCAAACTCCTCGTTCCACTTGCGCAAGTCCGCAAGGGAACCCAGAGTTTCAGAGCTCGACGGCGTGATCTCTGTGAGCGCTTTCGTAAAGTGTCTGAGGTGTATGGTCCGTGAGTAGGTCGTGAATGCAGTATCTGGGTCGTTTGTTGGGGCGTCTGGCGTCGGGGCTTCCGCTATCGACTCTTTCCATGGTACGCTGACCCCTTCTTTGACTGCATCGAGAGCAGCAGAAACGCACAAATCTTCAAGAATTACTATGTCAGCCAGACACGTTCTGAACGCCCAAGACAGCCAAACGTACGTTTCAGATCCGACCCCGAGAAGCCCTCCGTCTGTCTAGCCAACACCTTGACGTCAACGTCCGTCGCCAGCGTCTCGTCCCGGAGCAGTATACGTAAGATGCCTATAACAAAGTCAGGACGCTTTTTGCCGCGAACAACAGACAAGCACTTACCTTCCCTTTCCTTCTCCCCAGGGAGGTCTACCAACAATCTTCGCGGCAATCTCCGCAACACTGCGTCGTCGAGATCAAAAGGCCGGTTGGTCGCGCCAATCACCACCACCCTCTCCTCTACGCCCGACTGACTCTTCAGCCCGTCCATCTCCTGCATAAACTCGGTGATGACACCACGATGTGCCATGGCGCCACCCGAGTCGCGAGCGGATGACCGGGCTCCAAAGAGCGCATCTATTTCGTCGAGGAACACGACACACGGAGACAAACGACGTGCGAGGCCAAAGACGGCCTTGACAAGTTTCTCCCCCTCGCCTACGTACTGAGAAAGTCAGGGATGATCCAAGCAAAGTTCCGAAAGGAGACATACCATGTCCATAACGTCGGACGGTGAGACCATCAACATCCTGCAGTCGGCCTCCTTCGCAAGAGCTCGCACTACGAGGGTCTTGCCAGTTCCAGGAGGTCCAAATAGAAGACAGCCAGTCATGGCGTGCTCTTTCAAAATACCCATTTGGAAGGCCACAGGATGGAGTAGCGGGAGCGAAACCAGAGTTCTCACAGAGTCAATCGTATGTGGAGGAAGATGGACCTGTGCAAAAGTCGTTGAGAGCGTACCTATTCCAGTAGTATCAGTATTCATGCATGACGTCCGTTATTCGGTTCACCTACCCGGGTCGACGATACAACCCAACAGTCGCTTTTCGTGGGGGTCGAGATCTTCGTCTTGTTTGACTTTTTCCACCACCTCATCTACTAGCCTGCCATCTTCGCCGTCCTCTAGTTCAAGCGCATCTAATTCGTCTTCGGTGGCATCGTCGTTTTGACTTTCGCGAGGAATACGGGTCCGTGCGTCTCTTGACCAGGCCCGACGGAGGTCACGCGAAGAGCGTTGTGCTGCCCAGGCATTGTGTATCGCGGACCAAGGGACAGGAGTCGGTTCAAGGGATGCACCAGGCATTTTGGATGTTACAGAGGAAGGGATTACAGATGAGATGATGGAGGACATAACACTTCCAACTGCTCTATCTGCAATTTGACGTATTGAAGACCAAGGCTCGACACGTGTGCTCCAGTCTTCCCACATTTCGTGTTCCTCGGGGTGGTGTAACGAAGTGTCAGGTTGGGCGTCTGCAGAAGATCCTATGATCTCCGGGTCTGCTTCAAGCTCCCGGTGATTCAATCCTGGTTCCTTCTCAGCCTGGACGACTTCTGAGTCGACTTCATTCTCCGCTGGAGCTGCGCCGTCGCCTACACCCTTCGCACCCACATCGAGCTCACCTCCAATTCCTCCGACACCTAATCGTATGGCCAATTCGTTTACCTCCATCCGCCGGGTCATCCTACAGTTCCTTTCTGCACCATGATCCCGTGAACTGGGGAGTATGATAGAAGCCCGGAAGAACTTTCCTGAAGAACCACCTCCCAGACCACCATCTTCCGAGTCTCCGGTCCCATTTCCGAGCATATCCAGGAAGGGAGGCGCGCCCCCTCCCAATAAAAGTATTGGTGGGCGCGGAGCATCAAAGTCGGCTGAAGCGTACGGAGAAGCTGGTGGTGCAATCGCTTGAGACGGCCCGTTGGCTCCACCGCTATTGAATGGGAAATAACCTGGGGGCGAGGAAGCAAAGAGTCGTGGAACATCCTCAAGGAGTGCGGCATCCCCGTGCCTTTCCCATCGTCGCATACGCTCTCGAAGACGTCTTTCGCGGAACCGCGTGGCATAATCATCCTCACCCCACTCGGAAAGAGATTGCGGATACGGGGCACTGACGTTGGAACTTGCGCTCGAGGAAGAAACGCCAGGGGCACGAGCAGTGTGTTTCTGGCGGCTGCTGACCGGTGGTGGTTGTGCTCCGACGGGCATCGAAAAGGCAGCAGGGATCGAAGACGGGCCAACAAGTGGTGGGGTCACACCACACACGATAGCCATTGGACAGGCGACGGGCGACGACGGACGCGCGATGGGTCCGGTCCTGCGCGCACGTATGGCACTCAGGAGGTGGGGATACCAAGTAGGTGCTGTAGGAGCAAGAATGGGGAAGTCGCGGATATAGACAATACGTGGGCGGATGTATTGAGGGTGCGATGGATCGGAAGATGAAGGAGAGGGTATGTTGACGAGTTCGTCGAAAAAGGCTTTGATTCGACTCGGAGGGGAGGACGAACGAGAGGGCGCAAAGACTGAGGAGGGACGTCCACGAGACGCGGCGACCGGAGCTAGGACGTGGAGAGTCATCTGAGAAATACCGGCTGGAGATAAAGCAGGTTCAGATTCTTGCTCTTCTTCGGGGACAGATGCAGCGCGGCGAGATGGGGAGGAAGGAGGAGCAGGGTAGTAATGAAGAGGGTTTCTGGGAAGCTGAATGGCATTGGCCGCTGCGTGAGGAAGAGATGAGCGCACGGAGGAATGGATGGTGATAGTGACTGTACCTTTTCCAAAATGACCCCATTCTCCTGCTGCGAGATGGACAGAATCGATGACGAGAACTTCTGCACCGGTTCTACGGGCCAGCTCCCGAACGGTCTCGTCGAGAACGTACTCGCCACCCTCTACGGGGCAATATAGGGCAAGGGTTGGTTCAACAGGTGGACCCGCAGGAGAAGAATACGCTGCGTGGTGCTGTGTCTGTGGATGGAGGGCGATGTGGAGGTTGGTGAGAGCGTCTTCGAAGAGTTCTGGTGGGGGCAACACAAGCGGGTCTGGGGGTGAGTCGGGGAGCCATAGAATGTCGAGTCCAGCTGGAAGTTGCGGTCTGTCGTCAGAATCTCTGGGCGGAGACGTCAGCGCAGGTGGGGCCGAGGTTCGCTGTCTACGCGGAGGTTTCTCCGGAGCGGGATCTGTGGGAGGATCAGCCTCTGGGGGTGAGTCTGAGGCCGCAAGCACGGTCTGTTCCGTGTCCTGCTCGTCGATGAGAGGCTGTGAGGACGCGAGACGCGTGAGCACCCTCGCCGACGACCGGGCAGGCGGGGTATTGGTAACGTTGGACTCCTTCGGGGACTTGGTGCGGGCGAGGGTCGGTGTAGGCTTGAGGGGGGATCTCATTGAAGCCCTGAAGATGGACCCCGCGAGCTGCGACGTCCTGCGCATCGTGTGTTTGGGTGTCGTACGACGAGCTCGCTGTGTGCGGCGACGTCAAGCTCAGCAATGTTGTTTTTGCTTTATTTCTCACGGTGGCCGGTGACCCCCCTGTGAATGTGACGTCGGCGTTCTCATCATCGCTTGAACATGGGTCGCGACAGACTCGCAGCGCTCAGAGTACGTTCCGCGTCTACCGACGGGCAGACACTGACAACGGACGCTCCTTACAGGCTCAAAGGCAGGCCGATGCTCCGCAGGCCCCAATCGAAATGCAGCGGGTGCAGCCGAGCGGCAGCACCTTGAACGGCTCGTCTCAGGATACGTCGCCCATGCCTGCATTTTATGCCGAGGTGTGCCCTCTGTCAAACCTACCTCGTCATTCCCGTTAATCACCACTCTGCAGGCTGCCTCCATCCAAGAATTCATTGCCGATTTTGATGCAAACGTCACTGCTATTGCGGATCTAAACGCGCGCTCCCTGAATGCTCTCTCAGAACAAGACTCTGCAGCCAACCATGCGCGACTCGCTGAGCTTACAGAGTCCACCCGAGCACTCAGCAATGCACTCTCGAATCGTATCAAGGTCCTCAAAGTTCAACCCCCTGGTACCGGTCCGCAGGATGCCGAGATTAGGAGGAATAGGGTATGTTCTACGTCACACATGAATCGCAGTGGTGCCGCTGAGCCGCAACTCGTCATAGATCACGCTACTGCATGGAAAATTTGTCGAGACTCTCCAGAGGTACCAGAACGTCGAACAGCAATATCGCCAAAAGTACAGGGAACGTGTGGAACGACAATTCAGGATTGGTGATGACACCTTTTTGACTTGATGACCGGCCGCTGACTTGCCCCTTGTCACATACAGTTAAACAGGACGCATCTCCAGAGGAAATATCTGCTATCGTAAATGATACTGAGGGCAGCAGCAACGCTATTTTCCTCCAAGCTGTACATACCTTCATTTGACTGTTTTCTGATGGAATGCTGAATGACCATAACAAAGATCACATCTTCCAACCGGTATGGTGAATCGAGACAAGCATACCGCGAAGTACAGGAGCGCCACCAAGATATTCAAAGAATTGAAACCACCCTAGCAGAGCTTGCGCAGTTATTCAACGACGTCCGTCCTTCCTTCTCAGAATGTATCTCGTGCTGACCATTATTCAAACGCAGATGGCTGTATTGGTCGCCCAGCATGACGAGCAGATAACCTCCGTTGAGACCAAGGTGGTCGGCGCCGAGGAAGATACCAGGAGAGGGTAGGTGGCTAGCTATCGTCGCTCGACCGTTACTCACAAGAACAAAGGGTCGAGCAGGTGGATGTCGCAATCAAACACGCTCGTGCTGCTCGGCGGAAGCGATGGATATGTTTCTTTGTCACTATCATTGTGATTTTAGTTGCTGCCGGTATTGGTGTTGGGGTGTACTTTGGGGAGCACCCACCGAAAAGTTCTTCGAGTGGAGGGTGATATTCTTAGTACTAGTATAGTTATTTGTTTACTACATACCCCTCCAGCTGACGTGATCATATTCCTGTTTTTCACCACCGCGTCATAAATTTCCACCTCGCGTTCTCGGTTCCACTCCACATAGCAGCCCTCGTCCTCGCCGTCAGCAACGATGAGCAGACATTCAAATGGTTCAGCCCACCCCTCTCCCACCACCCGCAGATCCCACAGACAGGATTCGCTCCGGCATGTCGATGCCAAAGTCGCAGTGGACCTCGCAACTGCCCAGACCTACTCCGAGAACGTCTTTCTCTTTATCCCCAACATCATCGGTGAGAAGGTCCCACTCATCCCCGTTCGTAGTCTTGTGGTCGCCAGACCACCCCGCTGAACCACGTCCGTCCTAATAGGCTACACGAGAATCATTTTGGCCGGTCTTTCTCTTCATTTCATGAGTTATCACCCCAAATACTGCACTCTCGCATATTGCATATCATGTCTTCTCGACGCCGTCGACGGACAAGCTGCACGGGCGCTCGGACAGGCATCAAAGTTTGGGGCGGTATTAGATATGGTGACCGATAGGTGCGCACCAGGCGCCCATATCTCTTCCCCAGCCCGGTGTCGCTGACCGCCGTTCCACAGATGTACCACGTCGTGTCTGCTCTGCTATCTCACCTCCGCATATCCAAGCTTTGCGCTCGTCTTCCAGTTCCTTATCACGCTCGACTTTTCGAGTCACTATATGCACATGTACAGGTGACGCCCACCCCTATTGCATGTTAGCCTAACTGACACACCCCTAAAAGTTCGCTCGTGACCGGTTCTCGCAGCCACAAGCTCGTCAAGAGCGACGTGAGCCGCATTCTGTGGTACTATTACAACGACTCGGTCCGTATTTTAATCATTCCTATGCTAGGACTAGAATCCTTAATGGTAGCGAACAGCGCACCCTCTTTTTCATATGCGCGTGCAACGAAATGTTCTTCGTTTCCCTCTATCTCATGAAGTGGATACACACCCCTATCTCTGACTCCCTCCCTCTCGATGCTGTCCCATCTCTGGCATATCTGGCCTCCTTCACGTGGCCTCAGGTCTTAGCCCTCGTGTCCTTCCCTATATGCTTACTGAAGAATGTCATCAACCTCGTTCAGCTTTGGAAGGCAAGTAAAATTCTCGTCGGTGTGGACCTGGCCGAGAGGGCCGCCGCGCGCGAAAAAGGTCTATAAATGGGATAAGCGCTTTCGGGCGAGCCAGGGAGCCAGGCACTTGAATTCATATCTAGACAGGAGGGTTATCTGCCACTACACACAGACACTATTTTACTTGATCGATTGCAAACGTCCGGAAGCAGCACTCACATCCCATGTGAACTCACCGTACTTTTGTTACTATTTTCTGTGACTCGCTGCAAAATAGTGTATCCACGGAATGTCATCCGCAACCTCTATGCTCGATTCACGTTAGCTTATACATACTGCACAATGGAACTTCTCATCATGCTCCTCTAATCAGTCCCCGGGCGGGGAACTGGTGAACCATGGCCGACATCTACTTGTCATTGGACGTCTCAGCAGTCTTCCTCACCGGTATGTGACTCCGCATCTCAGTCCCACTCCTCCAGAGATAAGCACTTAGACAATGTTCAAACTACGAGTGGAAGCACGCGTCAACATACAGAAAAAATATGGGACAACCCAACATACAGCAAGTTTGAAATCCATATTAGTCGGCCCGGGCGAGCGACAAAGACTACAAGCCACCCTGACATTCGAACCATACATCTCGCCGTAGTACGTGACTCTGCTTGGGTTGTTTCCCATCCGTCTGATCAGATTCTCGACTCTTCGGGATGCACTGACGTCAGTCTGGAGAACGCTGATGTCCCACGGAAGCCAGCTGTAGTGTTCCATCAAGAGCTTTTCATAAATGGACATGTCGGACGTATTCTGCTTGTCGTTGCACCTCTCCCTGTGTAGGTGCTGATGGGATAGCGGTTTATCAAATACTAACCTTTCGTTGCATTGTTTGCAGCGGAAAATGACTGAAAGGAGTCGACACAGGGGGGACTCAACCACTCGCAAGCAAATGACTCAAGTTCTTCTATGGCATCCGAGCTCCATTGTCGGATCGCTTGAGGTACCACACGATTTAATTTCTTCCTCCACACCATATAATTTCTCCTTCGCATTGTCTTCTAAGTGATGCAATGTTTTCATATCGTCTAGGGTCAAGTCGGAATGGACATTGCCTTCCAACATCGAACGTACAGCCGACAGCATGGCGATGTCGATGGCATGAGGTTTCACCTTCATGATACCACGGTCCGTTATGAGCTCTTCATGAATGCTTTGGATTGGTACCGTGCATATGTGAACATAACAGTTCCAGGCCGTCTCATCCTTGGCCTTCTCCAACCAGTGAACGAGGCGAGGCTGAATTTCGGCCCATTCTAGAAGGATCAGGTAATCTTGGTTTCCAACACTCCGCAATGATTTACTGACCGGTACTAGGTATCCAGGGCTCAGGTTTCCTTACTTCCGGCAGTCGCAAAAAACCACGGAACGAAAACACATCCTTTGTAGGCCGGCCCAGCTCTGAGAGCTTTTTTATTATCCTGATCTAAACATCAGGGCCCGTTACGACCAGCAGTCAATCAGGACACATTCTCGCCTTCTTTGTTTCCTCGCGAGTGTGAGCTGCACAGCCTTGACTTTCAATCTCCTCACATCCTAATATCGACAAAATTGTGCGCACTGACGCAAATGATGCTTGAACGGATGTCTCAAGGTCATCATGAGCCAGAATAACCCACCATCCGAATGGAGTCCCAAAATTTGTTCTGTTCGGCCGCGAACTCATCCGTAGGAACGTACTTTGGTCGTTTACGACTTTTGGCAACGTTTAAATCCAATCGAGAGCAGACAGTGGGAAGGGAATTAGAGGAACGTAAGTTTCATCAGCGACGAAGTCTAGCTCGGAGTGAGTTGAGGTTGTTGGGAGTTTCACGTTGCAAAGATTAGCGTAAGGGTGAGTGATAAACAGAGCGCAGGAGTCGGATCGTCCTGGGAAAAAGTTGTTGAGAGAGCGGCGACACCCTGCTAGGCGACTCAGGCTCGTACGAACATGTCTTTCCAGCAGGTTGAACAGCATCGCATCCGCAGTTTCCACTCGACGGTCTCGCAGGGACCAAAGCACCCCTGGGTGTCAATCAGCTCGGAATACTCGCTATTTGGAGGAATGACTCACGTGGCAAACCGGAAAAAAGGCAAGGTGAGCGTATGCTGGTGCCGAGATGTGATCCGGGCAAGCGGGGAAGCCATTGATGTTTGCCAGTGACTTAAGAGGAAGGTGCGAAACCCCTTGGTGGTCCTGGAAAGGTGGAGGAGGTCCAAGGGTTCCAAAAGGAGGAAAATCCGCTCCGAGGATATGGTTGCTATTACAGGAGTCTAAATTGAGCAACGCGCTGACCTCGGTAAGCACGTCGAGAGGCATGTTAACGAGTTTTTGATTATTTTTCTTCTGGATTTACATCGCGCGCTCCCCTGGATCTAATTGACCGCGGCGCCATGATAGGCTTAAACACAAAGTACGATGTTGAATGAAAAGGGGTAATCATGCACACAGTTTACGTAATGAGCGCTACGAATAAAATCCAGACATTATCAAGGCATTCATCAAGTCTTAGTTTAGGGTTTAAATATTTACACGAAGCTGATTTCCAGCGACCGGCCTGGAACGAGGGTATTCCCGCGCGGCTTCCTGCGGTACTGCCCCGCCTGTCCGTGTTGGGGTTTTCAGCGGGATGATGATTAGGAGGTTCCCTACCTTCTCACCCCCGCTCATCCCGCTAGGTGCATCCACACCGTCGTCCCCTTGACGCTCCTTCTCACTCGCGCTCATCTCGTGGTGCTTGGGTCTCGGTTTCGCGCCGTTAGGTTCGTTTGCTTCGCACACCCTGTATTTATAGTTTTCTCGGCGGTTCTCTTATCTCAGCACCTCGTTCGGCCCCTAATCCAATTTGAGCTTTATGTGGTAACCCACCACATGAAGCTCGTGTTTACCTAGTATTCCCTCTTTCTCTTCGGGCGCTGAGGACAATTAGACTTGTGCCATTCCGGATACCTCGTCCAGCTTTGGACCGAGAGGGCCGCCGCACGTGAAAAAGGTCTATAATGTCTGAGTCCAAGGGGTCAAGCAGTGACGTCATGGTTTGGACGATACTTATGAGTTACCATTTTACTCTAAGGTTGCTTGCGCAGTTCACGGATTTCGCCAAGTTTCCCGATCACAAACGCTCGGAAGCAGCTCTCACATGCTCTCATATCACACGTGAACCCACCGTACTTTTGTTGCTATTTTACAAATCTATAATACTGAGATTCACTCTATTGATTCATGTCATTTACAAGTACATATCGCATAATGGAACTTCTTATCGGGCGATGAGCTCTTCTTCTAATCGCGTCCTTGGCGTGAACCAAACCTGACTCCTACTTGTCATTGGACATCTCAGCAATCTTCCTCGCCGATATGCGGGTCCATATCCCACTTTCCTTCTTCCGGAAATGAGCGATGAGACAATGATCAAACTGCAGGGGAAAGCATGCGTCAACGGATACAAAAGATTAAACAACCCGACGTACAGCAGATCTGAAATCCATGGTGGTCTGCGAGCGACACAGACCACAAGCCACCTTGACACTTGAGCGACACATCTCACCATATATGACCCTGTTTGGGTTCTTTCCCATCCGTCTGATCAGATTCTCGACTCTTCGAGATGCTCTAACGTCAATCTGGAGAACGCTGATGTCCCGTGGAAGCCGGTTGTGGTGCTCCTGAGTCGCCAAGAGCCTGTCATAAATGGACATGTCGGACGTATTCCGCTTGTCGTTGCACCTCTCCCTGTATAGGTGCTGATGGGATAGTGCTTTGTCAAACGCTAACCTTTCGTTGCACTGTTTGCAGCGGAAAATGACTGAGGGGAGGCGAGACGGTTTCGATGAATGAGGAAGATTCAACCGCTCCCGAGCAAATGACTCGAGTTCTTCTACAGCGTCCGAGCTCCATTTCCGGATCGCTTGAGTTACCACACGAGAGAATATCTTCGTCGCATCATCTTTAATACGAAAAATTGGCATCTCATCGACTAGGGTCAAGTCGGAATGGACATTTCTTTCCAACATCGAGCGTACAACCGGCAACATGGCGATGTCGATGGTCTCAGGTTTCACCTTCACAGTAGGGTCCTTTATGAGCTCTTCTTGAATGTTGTTGATTTGGAACTTGCATATGTTAATATGATGGTGCCAGATCGACTCTTCCTCGGCTTTCTCCAGCCAGCTAACGAGACGAGGCCTAATCTCGGCCCATTCTGAAAGGATCGAATCATCTTGGTGTTTTCAACACTCCGCAATGATCTACTAACCGGTAGGCGTCAAGGGTTCGGGTTTAATTACTTCCGGCAATCGCCAAAAATCGGGGAGCAAAAACATTTGCTTTATTGGCCGGCCCGATTTCAAGAGTTTGTGCTCAATGCTGATCTTAGCATCAGGTCCCGTGGTGATCAATAGTTAATCAGGACACACTCTAGTCTTCTTTGTTTCCTTGCAGATGAGAGCTGCACAGCCTTGGCTTTCAATCTCCTCACATCCCAAATTTGACAAAGTCGCGCGTGCTGAGCAGATGAGTGATTGTCTCGAAGACGAACCAGAATAACCCACCTTCAAAATAGAGTCCCAAAATTTGTTCTGTTCGGCCACAAACTCATCCATAGGAACCTCTTTTGGTCGTTTACGACTCTTGGCCGTTTTTAAATCTAGTCGAGAACAGACAGCGGGAAAGGAATTAGAGGTGAATTTAACCGCAAGATCAGACGGAAAAGTGTTATCAGTGGCAAAGTCTAACTCGAAGTGAGTCGAGGTCGTTGGGAGTTTCACGTCATAAAGATTAGCGTAGAGAGAGCGATAAACAAAACGCGGGGGTCGGATCGTCCTAGGAAAAAGCTATTGAGAGAGCGGCGACACCATGCTAGGCGACTCGTACGAACGTGCCTTCCCAACAGGTTGAACAGCATCGCATCCGCAGTTCCCACTCGATGGTCTCGCAGGGACCGAAGCACCCCTGGGTATAATCGACCTCTCTCAGCTCGCAGTGCTCGCTAGTTGGATGAATGACTCACATGGCAAGCCGGAACAAAGGCAAGGTGGGTGTATGCAGGTGCCGAGATGTGACCCGGGCAAGCAGGGAGACCATCGACGTTACTGATGGCACTCTTCCACAGGCAAGAACATTTATTGTGGCTTAAGAGGAAGGCGCGCAACCCCTTTGTGGTCCTGGCAAGATGAAGGAGGTCTAAAGGCTCCAAAAGGAGGAAAATCTGCTCCGAGGATATGATTATAGGACAGTCTAAACTGGGCACCGCACTGACCTCGATAAGCACATCGAGAGGCATATTAACGAGTTGTTGTTTATTCTCTTCTGGCTTTGCATTGCACGCCGCCCTACGTCTAATTGACCGCGGCGCCATGATAGCTTAACTACAAAGTACAACGCGGAAAGGGGCTTGTTTATTACGCATATAGTTTACGTAATGAGCATAATCTGGGGAGACATCGCAGCAGCCTATATGGCTAAGAAGACACTGACCGGGTAGATGTCTCCCCGGCCACCGCCATGGGCCCCACGATGGCACGACTTAGCAGCACACATGTGAACCTACCGTACTCTTGTTCCCACTTTACATATTGTCCGCAGCCCCTATGTTTAATTCTTGTTAGCTTATGGATACATACCGCATAACTTATGAAACTTCTTATCACGCCCCTGTTCTAATGCCGGAGCCGACATCTACTTATTGTTCGACGTCCCAGCAATCTTCCTCGCCGATATGCGGGTCCATATCCCACTTTCCTTCTTCCAGAAATGAGTGACGAGACAATGATTAAACTGCATGAAGCACGCATCAACAGATAAAAGAGATTGGACAGTCCGACGTACAGCAGATTTGAAATCCATGGTGGTCGGCGAGCGATGGAGACTACAAGCCACCTTGACAGGCGAGCGACACATCTCGTCATGTGTCACCCTGCTCGGGCTCTTTCTTATTCGTCTGATCAGATTCTCAACTTTTCGGCATACTCCGACGTCAATCTGAAGAACACGGATATCTCGTGGAGGCCGCATGTATTTCATCAAGAGCCCTTCATGAATGGACATCTTGGTCATATTCCACTTGTTGGACCATCCCTCCTTGTAAAGGTGCAGATGAGACAGTGCTTCGTCAAACGTTAACCTTTCGCTGCACTGTTTGTAGCGGGAAATGATTGAGGGGAGGCCAGACGGTTTCGACAGAGGAGAGTGTTTCAGCTGTTCTCGAGCAACCGACTCGACTGCTTCTACGGCATCCAAGCTCCATTTCCGGGTTGCTTGGGGTACCACACGAGATAATTCCTTCTTTGCATCGTCTAGAGTAAAGTTGGAATGGACGTTGCTTTCTAAGATCGAGCGTACAATCGACGACATGATGATGTCGATGGTCTCAGGTTTCACCCTCACAGCAGGGTTCTTTCTGACCTCTTCTTGGATGCTTTGGATTGCAGACCTGTATGTATCAATACGATCATACTAGATCATTTTCTCCTTGGCTTTCTCCAGCCGGCGGACGAGCTGAGGTTTAATCTTGGCCT
Organism: Leccinellum albellum; assembly: GCA_038090015.1. NCBI lineage: Eukaryota > Fungi > Basidiomycota > Agaricomycetes > Boletales > Boletaceae > Leccinellum > Leccinellum albellum. Next base: position 9,563 of record JBBPLX010000334.1, on the reverse strand, counting down.
ATTCTAAAAGGATCAAGTAATCTTGATACCTAACATCCTGCAATGATTTACTAACCAGTAGGCGTCAAGGGTTCGAGTTTCTTTACTTCCGGCAATCGCGAAAACTCAGACAGGTCGCCTGTATTCCAGCCCAGTTCTGAGAGCATATGCTTGATACTGATCTGAACATCAGGGCTCGCGGCGACCAACAATTAATGAGGACACACTCTCGGATTCTTCGATCCTTCACTGTACAGCCTCGGCGCTCAATATGTGTCTGTGCCAATTTCGACAAAGTCGCGCGTGCTGATGGTGGGTGACGCTTGGAAGGGTTATTTCGAGGACTAGCTAGAACGACGTACCTTCCGAATTAAAATTTTCTCCTGTTCGGCCACGAACCTATCCATAAGAACGTCTTTTGGTCGTTCACGGCTCTTAGTAACTCTTAAATCTAGTCGAGAGCAAACGGCGGGAAATGAATCGATGGTGACTCCAAATTGCACATTATTGTCGACTAATGTGGAGTGTTTCGAGGTCGTTGGGAGGTTCGCATTGAAAATATGGGTGTAAGGGTGATAAACAGGCGGGTGCGAGGTCGTCCTGGAAAAAAGCTATTGAAAAAGCGGCGACACCCTGCTACTCGTACGAACATATCTTCCCAGCAGCTTGAACAGCATCGCATCCGCAGTTCCCACTCAACAGTTTCGCAAGGACCAAAGCACCCCTGGGTACAATCGGCATCAGTCAGCTCGGAATGCTCGCTAGTTGGAGGAATGACTCACGTGGCAAACCGGAACAAAGGCAAGGTGGGTGTATGCGGGTGCCGAGATGTGATCCGGGCAAGCAGAGAACCTATCGACATTACCAATGACGCTCTTCCACAGGATAGAACATTTACTGCGGCTCAAGAGGAAGGCGCGCAACCCCTTTGTGGTCCTGGAAAGATGAAGGAGGTCTAAAGGTTCCAAATAGGGGAAGATCTGCTCCGAGGATATGGTTATTAGTCTAAACTGGGCACCGCACTGACCTTGATAAGCCCGTCGAGAGGCATGTTACGAGTTGTTGTTTGTTCTCTTCTGGCTTTGCATTACACGCCGCCCTACCGCAACGCCATGGTAGAAAGCACGACGCGGAAAGGGAACGGGGATTTATTACGCATACAGTTTACGTAATGAGCGCCACAAGTAATAGCAAATCCACAATGCAAAGTACACATACATTCGTCGTAAGGTGTCATCGAACCATGCAGCTAATCGCCACGCCTCCTTGCGGAGATCGTAGCGCGGAACTACCTCGTCTCATATCGAGGCATTTACAGACACCAATCACTCAACGGCCGCCAAACTATCACGGTTTAGGAACACGGAGGGTTTTGCTAACCATCGCAGCAGCCCATACAGCAAAGAGGACACTAACCGGGTGGATGTCTCCTCGGCCACCGGATGTGCCCCACAATGTCACGAGTCCGCCTGGTATGCCAGCTTTGCCCTCTATCCAGCCTTGGCGAGTCCAATAGTATAGAATGGCAACGAGGGCAAGGGAAGATGGGATGGGAAGACCTTCAAAGTACCGCGCCTTCCCTGCGCCGTCTTTGGGAACGACTGCGACCGTCGCATTGAAACGGGCAAGGCGAGCTAATCCACAGCATATGAAGCCTGTTAGGCAAACAGTATCGAGATATGTTCGAAAACCGACAACAAAAGCGAGGAGGGCTGGAGCGACGCCAAACGAGATCTACAGCAACATGAGCCCGGGCGTGATCATAAAACGGGATGTGATACTCACCAAGTCAGCCAGGCTGTCCAGCTCTTGTCCGAGCAGGCTAGTGGATTTCCGCCACCTCGCGACCTTCCCATCGAAGAAGTCAAACATGAGTCCCGCCAGGGGGAGGGCAAATGCCCACCGCAGGCACTCGTCGTCGTTCGTCACCAAGTACTGAGCCGAGGAGAATATTGAAAAAGAGCCACAGACACCGTTCATGATAGTGACGAGGTCAGCCAACCTAAAGTTTCTGTACAGGAAGGTTCAGCCTGGATCGACAGAGCGTGGAAGGCATGCCGTACCTGACCATCGAAAAGTGACCATCTGTGTCAACGTACTGCTGAAGAGCATGGTCATTGTGCCCTGTGGAGCCACCGTTGGATTTGGTAGTCGTACTGTGAACCATTTTTGTTGCACAGGCTCCAAGGAATGGGAGCGTAGAGAGAGGCAGACGACACGAATTGTGTGGCATGGCGCAGCCGAACTGACGAATATGTACTCAGGCAGCACCATCGGGGTCCACGCGATCAAAGGAGGGACCCCAGATACTAATGATAGATCTACAGCAACCTACAACTCTACTACCATCGCATCCTGCGGCTTCTCGAGCTCGATGCTTCTTGCGGCATACTGGTTGGGATGTACCACACTATCCCCACCGCCTATACCTTCGCCCTTTTTGACTCCCTGACTAGCGTGCGTTATTTCAAAGACACGCGTGCACGCGACATGATAGTGGCCATCCTTGACTGTCTTCATGACCTCGTGCAGGTCCTGCGAGGTGAGTCCCCGAGAGGAATACGCTGCAAGCAGAGCGGTCTGCAAATTTTCAGGGCTGAAATGACGATATGGGCACCCGTGACAGTCACCAACCCCGGGTTTGTCGGTCGTAAGGATTTGTTGGCAACTACCCATATTAGCCGTGGGTACGGATTCGAAACACGTGTTATACACACTTTTTGGCAGGATAATTGGCGCGTTTCCCTTCCAAACCGAAAGAGTGTCTGATATTGTACTTGTACTCCTTGTTGAACTTATCGTCCGTTATGTTGCTGAATGACTTTCGCCAGAATGCAATCGCTTCGTCGATAGAAAGACCCAAAACCTGTAAATTGATAGGTTGCCACGCAATCGACAGGTCGAGTCACATCGGCCTACCTTGAGAAACAATCCATATTGCAACCTCCCGAAATGCTTTAGATGCCGATCCCGGACTAAGCACTCGTGCAAGTTCCGCATGCACATAGGGAAGTGTTTCTTCGACAAGTCATCGATCATGTCGGCCCGGATCTCGTCTCCAGTGGCCGAGGGATTCACCCATTCTGATGGGACGCCAGCGAGGAATCCCTGGGAAAGATTGTTTAATATAGGTACCAACCTCGTGTCCTCATCTAAGCGAGGAAGCATTTTGGCAGCGGACTTGTTCGGGTCAAAAGGGTGCGATGTAATCGTACGAGCAGAAATCACCTCGAGTGCCTTCTCCAATCTTCTCTCAAACTCGTTGAATACGAAACTGGATAATTCTTTGCTGGACACGTATGCGTAACCTCCCTTCAGAAAAACGCGTCTTTTGGCGACTAGATCAGGCACTCTGGTCCAAGGAACCTGCGATGAAATGCTCGTTTGACAGCATCGGATCGTGTGCACCAATATACCTTGTGATATTGTTCCTGAGAGTCGGCCGACCTGCCAATTGCCGCATCGGCCATCTTCAACTGGATCATGAGCTCCAAGTCTTTCTTTTCGGAATCCTCGACCTAATCAAGGTGTCTCAGCGCAAGCAACGGCATAAGGGCTCCACAAAGTACCTTGGTCGAATCCAAAAAAGTCAGCTTCTGAAGGAATGCTGCCCGTTCCTCAGAATCATCCGTCTCGTACCGCACCCTAAACAGCGTTGTCTCTGCCTTGACGAATCGTCTTCTCAATTCTTCTCTAGAGAGAAGAAAAATACATACTTAATGTCACCAGAAAAAGACATACGAACGCACGAACGACAAAACGCCAGCCGAAGCACAAAATGGCCGAGATGATCCCTCTTTCGTTGATCATCCACTGGCTCAGATTTGGCTGTGTTGCTATTGAGCGCAAGATACTTTTTGCATTGGATGTCTGTCACGCTCTTGAGCTCCTCCCACGACCGATTTCGCGCAAACGAGGCCTCGATCTCTGCAAGCACACGAAGGCGGTCTAGAGCACATGTTTCGAATTCTTCGAGTTTGACTTCATAAAGTGGTGGTATGTCGTAGCTGGCGTAGTTCTGAGCCCACTATCGTCGGTCATGGAGCGACAGCACATACAAGTTAAGCCGGAAGGGGTACGCTCCTCCAAGTCCAAGGTTGGCCGTTGATGAACTGGTGATGGCTTCACCTGCTTTGGAGTTTCGTTTATTGTTTTTGTACATGATAACTTTCTTTCAGATCAAGAACCGAAATGTTAGTAGCACTGTAGATCGTATACGTACGAATGATACATAGTACGCCGTCACGGACGCGAGGTGTCACGCGTCTTGTCACAGCTAACCAGAACAAAATATTACATGTTTAGATAGCAACGAACGAGCACATACAATACTAGGTGTAGCATAGCATATATAACCTGAGTCTAATTTAAGTAAGGTACTTGCAAAGAATCCGGCATAACATCCATCAACCACGCGGAGGGCCAGGCGTAGGTGTGCGCCCAGACCCACGACGAATCAGCCTCTTCCGCCTGTTCGCAGCGCCTGGTGCTGGAGAAGGGGGTTCCTCTTCGAGGTCAAATGTAACCCCGGGTCGGCGAATGCGATGAGTCCTACGCTCTCTTCGTTCAGCTTCTTCCCTGTCTCTCCATTCCGATGCCGCAATCAATGGGTCCCGAATTCCAGGAGTTATAATAGGCGGCAGAGGTTGAGCCTGGCCAAGGGTGGAGTGATCAGGGGATCCGATTACAGTATTCGTCTGTCCAAAGGCGTGGTTAATCGCGAGTTGAAAAGACGAAACGAGATCCTTACAGCGGTGTTACCGTCACAGACATCAAGAGACGCAGCTGACACCGTTCGATTCCTTTTAGAATGCAGAAACTTGAACGGGGTGAAGATATGTGGGGTGGTATCCCTGTGTTCCCGAGGTGCTTGTGTTGGGGGAGGGAAGACGATTGGATTGGGCTCCCTCGCCTTAGGCTTGGCCTGCGATCTCGCATAGAAGGACGCGGAGGCAGTCGGTGGCACGGAGGAACTTGGTTCCTTTGGTGCCGAAGTCGACGTGACCCCACGAGGCACAGGGGTAGGAGTGACAACTGAGATATCCGGATGTTGAACCTTCCCTTGATCGATTGACGCTCTGGTGGCTGTAGAGACAGCTGGGGGTTCAGCCGCTTTTGATGAGAGCGTTCTTGTCCTGAAGATGGTACCGAATATTCCTGGCTTCTTCTTGTCATCTTTTGAGTCTGTGGATAATTTCCGTGTCCGGATCGGAACAGCCATAGGTTGTGGCACGACGTTGGAGGTGTCTGGATTAAGCATGGGGGACGGAGCGATGGATGATGGGGTGTTCAGCATATCGGGGTCATTCGCGCGACCCGGGAAAGGCAACCGTTCCGATCGAACTGGAGCAGGGGTGAATACCGGCGCAGAAACTGGGGTCCGGGATTCCGGAGCAGGCGGACGAGATGGGAAAGGTTGGGTTGAAAATGAGGTTGAAGGAAGAGGTTGTGAATATTTGCGAGGTGAAGGTGGTTTTTGCGCCGCCGAAGATAACGATGTGGTGGGTAAGGATGCTACTCGGTGATGTATTGGTGGTTGAGCTGGAGTTACATGTGTGGGTTGGATTGTTGCAGAGGATGTACTTGGGCGAGTGGCGGTAGGGTATGTATGCGACGAAGGGGGAATTGGGCGGGTGGCCGAGGGAATATCGCGAGGTCGCGTGGGATCTACAATGGGTTGCTCTTGATGAGGATTTCTGACAGCGATTGTTGATGGTACACTCAGTGGTGGGGCATCTACAGAAGGCATTGATAAAGGTCCGGGGCGGCTCGGCTGTTGCCTCGCATCAGTGATGGATGGCGGTGGGATATTGACTCCATTGTTTGCAGGGGCAGATATGTACGGTCCCGATCCACCCCCTGGCGGGCTAGGTCCGATCGTCGTCGTATATGTAGTAGCCTTCTGTATAGAAGCTGTGGCTGAGGCAGTTGGTAGGGTGGCAGCTGTAGTCGCATACACAGGCCTAGAAGACGAAGGGCCTTGTACGCTAACACTGTTCACTGGTTGGTATTGACCGCTAACGCTAATGGCGGAATTATATACTGTCTGTACTGGCGCAGCGGCGGACTTGTTGACGTACCTAATGGCGCCAGGATTGGTTCCCGAAGAAGTTGAGAGCTTACTTGTCTGCAACATCTCCGCGGCACGCTGATATGTACGAGAGAGTCCGGTATTCGCAGCACGTTGAGCAGGTACTGCTGGGGCAGATGGGAAGGATGTGGCCTGAGGAGGAGGTGCATATGATGGCACACGAGCGGACATCGGTGCAGCAGTCGGAGGTGGCGGAGGCATCGGCGGAGCGGTGGGCATAGTGCTAGGCTCAGCAACACGATACAGAGGTGAGTCTTTATTATTTGTCTGAGGTGAATGTCTGTGAGTGGGCTGGTCTACTACTGCGGACTGGGAGCTCGAGTTTGCCTTCGCGAGGGTAGTGGGGTGTGATGGTTGCACAGATCTCGACTCCAAGACTGGAGGTGTCACGGCCGGTGCAGTCGCGGTGACTGGCTTAGTTGACACAGGAGAATCTTCTGGCACGTCCTCAATCGTAACTTTCGGTCGCAGTCGTGCAGGGGGAGGCAAAGGCTGAGATGGAAGAACGGGAACAGACAACATGATCTCATGATGAACTACTGGCACGTCGTCCGGCTGAGAGAAAGCTGGCTTTGAAAGCTTGGCTTCAGCCTGTGCAACATCCGCACCATCCAACATTGGTATCGGACCTGTATTGTTATCCGGCTTGCTAGGTGGCACGTTATGTGCGGGGTGTGGAGGTGGCATCGATGGCAAAAGGGACGGTGCCGGAGGCTGCGAGGGAAGGTGGAACATTTCGCTCTGTACCTCGGGGACAGAGGGCGCGTAGCTTTGGAAAGGCTCATAGTTCTGCGAACGCATCGGAATGATCTCACTCGTTCGTGTCTCCATAGGAGGAGGCGGAGAATCCTCTAGACCTTTGGGTGGCGGAATCGGAATAGGTGGAGGTGAAAATTGGCCATTGTCTTCAGCAATTGGAAGAGACGGCGGTCGATATGGCTGAAACAAAGATGGCGCACGCACCATTGGCGCAAGCGGGGGCTGGTGAGATATAGATGGGGTAATTCCAACACCAGGTTGGGCGGGCTGAGGAAGTTGGTCCTGTGAACTAGAAGTTGTTCTTGAAGTCCGAGCGGGCGCAGGAAAGGGCGCAAGCAATCCATGATCAACACGGCCCTGAGGTAATTCACGAACCATAGCTACAGGAGTTGCCCCGACAATGGCGATCTGCGGTGGTCCTGCAACATGTGGTAGGAGATTTTGCCTCGGTATGTGATCGGGAGTGGGTGCCTGCGCAGTAAGATGAAATATGAGAATAGAAATCAAAGTTTAGAGATTGCAAATATCACCTCTTTTGTAGGCCCATACCTGGGCGAATTACTCGCCGATGTACCTCGCGGGGTACCAAAAGGAACGTCTCTCGACTTCGTACCAGGAGAATTCCGTTGCGACGATGTTGTTGGCGTCGTGGCCTGGCTCGCTTTCATCATGGATGAGGACGCACGCGGGAAAGGGTCGTCATCTTGTGAAAGCACTTGACGAAGCTGGGGGTGAGGCGTCTCCGAGTTAAAACGATGGTCTCGCAAGTACTTGTCCTCCCGAGATATCCTGGCCTTCCTGACGGTAGCTGGTGTCTGAACAACCCAGGCCGCTTCAAGTGTGGTACTATTTGATGCCTGTCGTAACCCTGGACGTATGTCCGCTGTCGATTGTCGATCTGCGGACTGATGATGAACTGTTGACGCGTTTGCATATGCGCCGTCTCGTGTCGAAGGCTGAGAAGACGAAGCAATTGCTTGAGAAACGATGACCGGGGTCTGATGGGCACTAGGAGGGGCAGATGGCGCGTGCTGCGTGGACGTAGAGTGACTAAGAGTCACACTGTGGAGCTGTGCGTTTTTGGGACTTGGCTGAGCAGACGATAGCGAACCATGGGCATGCACAGTCCTCGAAGGACTACCATTAGTTGGATAGACGGACGGTTGGGGAACAGACTGTTGGTTTGGAAACGAGGATGATGTTGGGCCATGCTGTGCCACGGACGGCGGACGGGTAGGAGGCTCATTTGTTTGGGGACCTTGAGAAGTCGAACGCAGAGGACGCGGCCCAGCGACTGCGGGAGGGGCGGTGCTATTGACAGAAGTCCTATGTGCAGAACGAGACGGAGGACGACTATGCGGATGCGATGAACTTAGGTTATCCGCCCCTATTTCCGGGTTCCCACGGGAGGGTTTAGAGATAGGGATGGGCATCGCTCTTGGCTCGTGGATAGACATGCGTTGGCCAGGAGGTAGATCACCTACATGAGGCTCGGTACGTGAACGCTCCAAGACAGCCGGACGATCAGGCTGAGCTCGTGTCTCAGAAGACTGCAATCGAGTGCGACTAGGGGCCTTGACAATCGACGCGGAGGGTGGATGGGGAGGGTGGATGTCGATGTCCTGTGGGGCACCCGAATGTAAAATTGCCGATGACTTAAGATGGGCGTCGTGCGGATCAGAAGGACCCTGGCCCGCGTGAATACTAACAATTTGTTGTGCAATTGGGGGCCTAGTCTCAGGAGGTAGAGTGGATGCGTTGAAACCTGGTGTTACAAGAGGGATATCGATGTTGATGGTTGCCAACGGCTGGCGAATGTCTTGGTGCGCTCCGTACTTGCCCTACATTCGATGTGAGCTGCACAGTGACTGGTTCCGACGCACGGCGAGTGATCGTACCTCTAGCCTCCTTGCATCATCTCGTGGGCCAACCTGTACATCATGATTGCTTCGATCCCTCGTGGAGCTGGATGTATGTGCGTCGCTCCTTTGTACAGCTGGACCCGAAGGTGCGCGTTCCATACGATGCTAAGCTCGGATATTAGTACTAAGAACGTGATATGACGATCTGATGTGAACTACCTTGCCAGTGGCCCGTTCAGTATCACTGCCGGATTGAGCGCCTTGGGCAGTTGAAGGACGTCCATCTCGATGTGAGCGTTGTGACTTGGCTTTTGACGGAAGGTAAACAGGCATTACGCGGGGGGCAGGCGGGGGTTCACCTGTCTGCTGTACGTCTGGTTGTGGCACACCAGTGGACTGCGACGGCATGGTGGTGATCGGATTCTGCATGTTTTCAGACTGATGTCGACGACCCTGTTGACGCATTGGACAAGCCATGAGAGAATATAAATTATGCCCAAACTTACGGTGGATGTTGTCCCATCTTCCGTTCGGTTTCTTCTATGCCCACTACTTGGCTCACGAGTAGCGGTGGAATAGCCTTCTTTCCCAGTCAGTGACACTTTAGACGCGCTTCTTGGGTCAGGATATGATGGTCCCTCAGTATCAGAATCCTTGCGCTTATCGTAGGGCCTAGTCCTGCTTGGTTCTTGATATCGAGGTTCTGGGGCACGTTCTCTTTCTCGTTCGCGATACCGCTCAGCCCTTGCTCTGTCCTTGTATCTGTTTTCAGGCTCGGCGGTAGGCTTGTCTCTCTCCCTCTCCCTCTCCCTCTCCCTCTCCCCTCCCATCCCTCGACCATGGTTCCTCTCGCGCTGTGGGTAAGAATTTTT
>JBBPLX010000333.1:0-28001 GCA_038090015.1 Leccinellum albellum | reverse complement strand
GTGTTCTTCACTCGTCCAGGCAACTCGAGGGTGCTTCGCGCGTTCATAGAAGACAGTCCTTTGATCGCGGACGCCGTGCAAAAGCGCCCCAATTATAACTTTAATCCCGGCCAGACTGCGGGCGAGTGGTTCACGAGGCGCATCAAGTACATGGACATCAAGAATAGGACGGTCAGTACATCGAGAAAGCAGTGTGGTGGCTGTCCTGACATGCTTGATAATTATCAGGGACCTGAAACGTGGATGGCTAGCAAGGGTACGGAGCACACACCCATCGCAGCATAACTGATGTGACCCGAGAGATGAAATTATACCTTGCACGTAACCTCGTCCACCCTGTATTTCTTGGGACTTTAAATGACTCTGAAAGGATGCTATTGATAAGCACGCGTTGATGCCGATGGACTACCCAACTAGAAGGCACCTTCCTTGAACCTACTACACGGACCGTCGGTCTGTTCGGCAGGACAAACAACGAATAAACAAACACGGACCCACCCTTGTCCCACATGTTCATGAAAATAGTGACACTTCCAAAGGCCTGAGGACGCGCCTACTACGGCGTTTCCGCAATGATGCTAATGGTTATTACGCAAAATGTAATGTCGAAGCCAGACGTCTCGTCAGTACACAATATTCCGGTATCGGACGCAACTCGCGTGGCATTCATGGCTGAACTGTACGTCTTACGCTCCAACACTTCATAACCTCGTTCAGAAACGATTTCCTTCTTCCTTGCATTATTCGCTTTTGTTTGAGTCGCGCAGTGCCGACATGTCGTAAATGCAGTCACAAAAATTGTTCGACGAGATCAAATGAGGTGGGTTTGCCATCTATTGTGGATCTGCTTTACCTGACCTTGTCGAAAGGTGTTGCCAATGTTATCGATTCTCACTCCTCTTGGCTATTTATTGTGCGCGCGATCCACATCGTTCGACTCAGGTCTGGTGTGCTGATGGGACGCCGTCCGACGCTGCGTCTTGCTTGGTGATCGTGATTAGTTGTTCAACAAGGGGTAGTGCCGTTGTCAACACGTCCTCGGTGATGGACGTACCGTGGGGCGGTCACAGAAAGCGCCTGGACGGCCATTGGATGCATCACAATTCCCGTGGACAATGCGCGCGCATCGCGGTATAAAGGGCACCTCTCTGTTTACTATTTGTTCGTCCGTTTATTATTTAAATCCCTGGACGATATAACTGCGCTCGCGCCGGGCGAAAAGGCTTAAGAACCAACGCCGAGTCCGATCAGGTCGAGCGATACATCTCAGGGATGCTTTTGTGTGCACTATGGCTCGGGTTACATGACCACATGCCTGTAAGAGTAGATTATCCATAAGTCAAGCACTGTAGGCACTGGCATCCGTGGTACATATTCTTCATGTCACACTGTTCCGGTTGCTACTACTAGTGTTTGGTTACAATGGTTACTATGGAATGGTGATTGGGATTACACCTACCTACATAAACATCATATTGTGCATGAACTTCTATGACAAGAATATCTTTTTTGGAATAATAGCTAATATTTGTTGTCAACTTGAATACTGCCCTTGAAGGTACTGAATTCTTAAAAGAATAGTACATGAAATTCACTCAATTTTTTACAAATCTCTTAAAGATTCTTTGCAGTCAAAGCTACTTTATTCTCTGCATTTCCATCTGTTTCCCATCTATCTCTCCTTTGAAATAATTCCATGTTATGACTCTGATAGGGAAAGTGACCCTAATCAGTCACTGAAATCCAAGTGGTCCATGCATGAGTTAGCAACATATCATAAGATCTCTTAAGTTGAAGAGTCTTAACTTGCCCATTCTATGCTGAAGAATGAGATTTGTAATCATGTTCACCTTCTTCTCATTGGATGTTTTGGAATACTGCTTGAAGATTTCCTTCATGCCTGATCTGACTTTGGATGGGTTGTTTGATGTTTTATACTTCTGAGCAGCAGATAGTACTGGCTGAGGATTATTTTGAAGGAAAAGAAAGAAGGAATGTTCTAGAATGAGCAGTATATCTATATAGGGTGACAAAGACTGCAGTTGACCAATAGATCTTATTTTTTTTAAATAAAAAACATACCAACACTACTCTGTATAATCTGCCTCCATGTGCCAAATTTTGTCTATTATTTTAATGTCAAATTCTGGCTGTAAATTGAATCACAAACTTATTACAATGGTTGGTTTCAGAATGTCCAATTCACTTGTGCCAATAAGGGAAATGTCAGGATGAAAGTATTGGACAGACTGGAAAATATACCTTATTTTTCCCCTCAGTCTAATCATAATAAGATACATCAAGACATGGAATAAAGTAATTAGTTATGATAATTATCATCAAAAATTACCAACTCACTAGCTATCATTTCAAAAACAATATGGTGAGCATGGAATTATGCAATATTCAACATTATCATGGTCAGGAACATCCAATAGTACAGAACTCACATTCTGATGAAGGAGTGTGAGGAATAGATGTGAAATCATTATTACTATTTCTAGCATTTTATAATGCAAAACTCACACTTTGCTATTTCCAGAGTGTGACAAGGGAAAGAAATCATGAGTATTGACACTGATATCCCATGTAGTACAACTCACAGTCTGTTGTATCCAAACCAGGAGAATGGACAGCAAACCATCAGCAATGAGAATTTTAACAACAATAAAAATGTACAACTGACATCCTATAAATTTAAGTTCCAAGACCCCATGAGCAATTGACATTGTATTATTATGATCATTATTGACACAGCAAAAAATACAATGCATAGAATATGGTCATTAGGAATTTGGTTACACACATATATTCAATAAAAATCCATCTTACCAAAAAATGTGGGAACCATCTTGCAAGCCTTTGAGGCTCTATGTTGTTCATATTGTGTAGGGGAAGTGAGGACCCATATATCTCATTGACAATATTCACCATGCTTTATTACTAGATCCAAGCATTATTTTGGCAAATGATGTTGGATTACTCACTCTTGGACTGCATAATGAATGCAATCTGCTATGTTTGCTTGCTGGAAAGAGACAAGTAGCAGTTGCAGAGTTTCCTTATTCAGAGCTCTTGCTGTAGTTTCTAGTAGAATGTTACACCCCTCACTAGATTCACCTAGTGTTGCCACAGCTTCAAGCTGTGAATTTTTATCTCATGTATTTCATTATGGATCTTTGTACATGGGTGATGGAAATGTAGTTTCTAGCAATGGCTATCAGCAAAAAAAAGAATTACAAAGATTAGTCCAGCCAATTCTGAGTTATTTCACTTAAGCTATTTTTCAGCTTCAATGGAACCAATGCTAATAATAGACCTATATCTCATGAAGGGCTGAATGAATATGTATAACCCTCTTACTATCATAATTAGCTGAGGATCTAGGCTACATTTCATATACTGAACACATTAAGATCCATAAAGAAATGGCTATGCTAAAAGCAAAAACTATACAAAAAACCATAATATTGAAAAACTAAGCTGAGACAACACTAGATTCACCTGTGTGCATCCCTTTTATGCATATACATAAATTTCATAAACTAATCCATTTATAAGATAGCACAACATATATACCTGCAAGTTGAACACTATATTTTGGTGCATGACTCAATTGACAGAGGCAGCCCATTATATCCATATTTTCAAAAATTCCATCCATGAGCAACTGTGCTTTTGCTATCTTTGCCTCCATTGGTAGCTTTTGATCAGAACCAGTTAATGTGCTCATAGCTACTGGCAATAGTGCATCAAATTTGGTAAACAGCACAATAACAGGAACTGGACATGCTATAAATTTAAGAAGACCATGACAAAAACAAACTCACTATTTCCAGTATCACATTCATCAAAGAACCTCTCATCATGATGTTGGATTGCTTGATTAATTTTGTCCATTGGGATACAGTACCTGTCCAGCAATATGCCATAGTCAGTTAATAATCCATCATATGGCTCTACATATTACCAAATTGCATGAATACGTTTCTTGAGAAGAGGGGATGTTGCGCGATCAGCAATAAACCCCTTCAATTGCTGAAATTCATCTGCACTACCCACCTCCAAACCCCGCGAGTCATGAAAAACAAAATTATTGTTGCTCCGGAAAATCAGCTCGTTCTCGATGTCGTGTATCCCGCGCTAACATGAGCTTGTCATGAGATGTCTCACAACTCGCCTAATATGCGGCGGCACCCACCCCCCTCGATCCCTGGACTTGACTCAGATCAATCTAGTTAGTAGTTACATGCCAGTGGATTAATGTTCCACCAATCCGAATCCAGCCAGAATCATACCTTGTTGCCCTCTCCATCATAGATCTCTGGATTGTCAACAGTGTCACAGATCGCACGGAGGATAGTTGTCTTGCCCGCGTTTGCCCGCCCGGCGATGAGGACCCTGAAACGCCCAAACGTCCCTCGGAAATTTTCGAAAGCATCTTCAGTCGCCATCGCTGGAGAGAGCACGCACTGTATCAGTGAAGAATTGTAGAGCTGAGAATCCAAGTAGGGTCTCGGTCGAGGGTGGGGGAAGAGATCTATCGAACTTGAAGGTGGCAGGGGGCCTATCAATCGATCGTCATCGATTCATCCGGCGTCCGCTCCCGGTAGGTCCAGTGGGACACCGTCACCGTCCGTATTTTAGTTTGGCCGGCATCTTCCGTTGGTCTAGGGTATCAGCATCAGAACGGTCTGGACCTCAGTGACACACACTCACTCGGTCACTTCAGTTTCCCAGTTTCCTACGACATGGCCAAGCATTATGGGCGACACGTTTTTGCACGTGTCTGTGCCTGCTGCATGTAGAGTAAGTTCATCAAGTTATGCAGACTGTGACATGGACGCCATATCGACCAATTGGGACATCGTGCACGTGAAGTTTAAGAAGTGGCACAATACGGCAGAAGGGCATATCGACTCTCGAGGCCATAGTCAGTGCATGCTATCCCGGTCAAACGTACTTTGAATATGGTAAGTATCACTGGCAGGCATGATCTAACAATGTATGTTCGACAGCCAGATTCGACGACGGAATTCACTTCGTATGTGGTTTTGACCTCGAAGCTCCTGAATATACGTGGTCCACAAGCACACAAGGGCCAGTAAAAAGACGTGCACGCGTCTCTTCTTATTGGGCGGCCAGCCTGAGCTTTCTGACCTAGCCGTGCGGACTTGTAGATCCATATCATTTCCTTTTCTTTCCCTTGCCGTTGAGATCACGAGAACGAACCATCAAACGACGGATACAGTAATTGATTTTGTGAGTTTTGCGAACCAGAGGTAGCCCCCTCACACAATATAATCCTGAGTCGACCATTGTGGCCAAGCGCAAGAACGACACAACTTTTTCTTGTTGGAGAGGTACGACCTTCCGACCCAACGGAAATCGGCATCGGCATCAAAGGTGTCCCGTCCGCTTCACGTGTATGATAGGCACCCCACGCGTTTTCTACCCCCGCACCAGCGTCACTACTTTCATCGCAAGCCCACCGCGGACGGCGAGCTCAAGTCCCATGGCCTCTCGTCCATTCCAGCCATGGCCCATGGTACGCGCAAGGCATAGCCCACTACCGACGCGATTGGATGAGGGGGAAGTTCTTGTGAAGCATCCAACCATGTTCAGTTACGTTCGAAACGTGTTCCTTAGTAGTAACGCCGCAGCCTGTGCTCACCGCGGCGACGGAGTCCCGTTACAGATCTCAATATCAATCTTTGGCATTGTATCAATCTTTGGGCGTAGGCACCAGGAGCGGTAAAATTTTTGGTTACGCCGGAGTTTTACAATGTAGAACAGAATTTGAGTCAGGCCACTTGCTGGATCTCCAAGAAGACGCTCAAATTCCTGCGTCCCACAGATCAGCAGTCCAACGATCGTCCAGGCTTTCTGGGTGATCGTACGGCAGGCAGTGTTCCGGTGTTGCATCGACAGTCTATGCGTAGAGTTGAGAGCTTGAAAGGGAAGGGAAAGGCAAAAGGTTTGTTCCACGTGTACCGGTGTTTCAAAAGCCGGAAGTTTTTTTGGCGCTCAACCGAGGCTCAGGCTGGACCCGAACTTGTCAGGCTTGAACGAGCAGCAGTATCTGGCCATCTGAAGGTCACCCAACATATGATCTTTAGTTATAACGGTCCCTTCCGCAAGTCATCCAGACTCTCGACCCACTACTCGTGCGTCACCTCATTAACCTGGCCCGGGCCAGACTTGCGAGCCTCGTGCATGAACTGATGTATACGGTTCCTACAACACGAAAGACGAAACGTCATATACACGTCGAAGGCCAAGAAAGGGAAAGAGAAACCCATCGACGAGGGCATAAACGTGTGTACTATCGTGTATCAACGAGCGTCAAGTATCAAGATGGCGTGTGTACAGTATAATAGGCAGGCAGACCAAGGTGAGAAAGTATAGGAGTAGGCGACGATAGACGAAGAAGAAAGAGGGAAAAAGTGCATGCGTAGCAGACGAACGCGATCTGTACAGAAAAAGGTACAACACCTCGGACGAAGACGAGAAGACGAAGAAAGAGGAACAACACCAAAAGATAGAAATGAAACGCACCCCAAACGCACTCCCACTCAAGCCAAATATTTCTCATTCAACGCATGCACCTCCCTCGCCAAAAACGGCCAACTCAGCGCACGCCCCAGCTCCTCTCTCAGCCGCTTCTCGTCCCCGCCTGCTCGCTCCCTCGCTAATCGCACCTCCCAACCCAACAGATTGTATAGCAACCGCATATTGGGCTGGATCAACACCGACAATCGGCGACTTCGTACCACCAAGTATGCTTCCACGAGGCTCAATCCGAGGTGTTGCATCACGTATGCAATCGTCACCGTTGCACTCCGCGAAACGCCTACCCGGCAGTGCACTAGTACACGGCCCCCTGCGAGGCGCGCCTTTTCGATCCACGTACATATTGGATGTAGCTGTGGTTCGAGCGTGTCGATGCCGTCGTCGCAAACGCCCTTAATGTCCAGCACTTTGATCCTCCCTTCGCGTTCTTCGATCCATAGTGACCCTCTATTTCCATGGCATTGCCCCGCAGTGAATGCGAACGAAGCCACATTCGCGGGGCACGACTGCGAAGGGTCGAATGAAGAGGCGGCGGTTGGCGGTTGGGGCGGAGGAACGAGCGCACATTCGCCAACGGAGACGACATGCGTGATACCGAGTGCATGAAGCATGTATACGTTCGACGCGTGATTCCTGCGTGGATGCTTAGTACATCACTCGTAACATATGAAGTTGACGTACAGGTTTCCGAGGTACAGGAATGGAAGCACACGGCTCGGGAAACTTCCGTCGAACCTCGCATCATCGAACCATGTCTGATGGTCCGATATGAACGACGGCAACGTGTTTGCCCTCGGTCGCCTCGACAACTCCCTCGTTGGGTTTGGTGCACAAGGGAGAGATCCAAAAGGCGCAGACGAACCGTAATTGATCGTCGACGAGTGTGGTCGAAGCCCATTTACATTGCTCCTGGAAGTAGCGGGGTAGTCACCTGCTAATGCAGGCATCCCGGAGAGTCCTCGCTGGACGTCTCCATACTGGTATCGTGAACGGAGTGAAATATTCGCTACTCCCAGTCGAGCCTCGACTTTTTTCAACAAAGCTACTTCAGATTGATAAACGAAGAATGATCTGCGATTAGTAACCTATGCCCAAATAAGTCGGTGAACGAGCGCGGAGTGAAAGACAACTCACCTGCATCTCCAGATATGCCTCTGGTAAACTCAGACCTTTCACGGCCATCAATAGACAAAGCGCTGGTACTGAGGACTCCGTGTATCCGTCACTTGAATATAGCAAGACTTTGAGCGGACGAGGTCGGTATGCTGGAGGCGTAGGCGCCGGGGTTGTTGTCTCGCTCGACTCGCCTTTTTCCGTGTCAATATGGTATTCGCTCCTGGGTGTAGGATTATGAGGCGTGATCGAGCCACTTCTACTCTCGCTCGATTCTGCTATGGTTGACGGGGCTGAGGGTAGTGTATGTGACTTTTGGGGTGTGGAAAGTGTCCCGTTACCGCTTGTGCCCCCCACGACGGGACCCAAGCTAGTCAAACATCCCAACCCTCCCGGTGTCACCATTCTCTCCAAAAACCTGATCACCGGAAGCAGCGTGTTCAGACCCGCAGCCGTTGCCTGTGGTGAACTTGGGAAAGGAAGATGGATGATAGCGGAAGGGTGTGGTGGTGGACGGGGTGGAATTGCCCCTATACGCGGCCGAACAGAGTGTGGGTTCGCTATGAGTGTCGACAAAGCTAAACGAACGAAGGGGTCTGGTAGGACTAACCTTGTTGTCCCCAATGTCGATGCCACCCATCAACCCATTCCACCTCCATCATTCGCACGTGTTCCTCTGCAGCCCGTAGGTGAGCAGCAGACGGAAGGGGCGCGTGTTCGTGGCATTCGATGCAGATATCAAACCCGAGACCATATGAGGGATCATTCGTATACGTATGGAACGGAGAAGGCCGTTCGGACTCATGGGAGATATAAGGATCCGCGAACGGATTCAGGTATGGAGAAGCATTTGGATGAGCTATAGAGCTGAAACCGAGAGGTGGTCGTGCATGCTCCCTTCGTCTCAAAGGTGGGTTCCACAACGGAACGTCGTTCGCGTTCCCAAGAAATACTTGACCGGCGTTTGGATCCCAGTGTGTCGCTGTCGTACTACCAGAAGCTTCATCCTACGAAACCCCGCATGAGCAGAGCAATGAGGGCGATGTATTGCGTACCGTTTGCGTAACTCTGCCATCACCGTCCCATACAGTCAATATTTCAGAAGCGCGCGTGAGATCCCGCATCTCGTCTCTCTCACGTTGAGCAAAGTCGATCGTGTTCGCGCGCTTGCATCTATGTATGCGGGTATTCATGGTTGTGGATGGGTAGTCAAGCGAAGAAATGCAGTCCGTGCTATGTTTCAGTGTTGTAGATGAGTGCTCATCTTTTTCAGTCGTCAATTGTGCCTCGATTTCGAGTTCACCAATGAGCCGTCCGTCAGTTGCCTCGGTGAGGCCATGGCCATGCGTCAAGCCACCAGCAAGGGCACAACACATGCTCCCTGTCCGCGTTGGGACAGTCTGCTCGCAGTCACCTGAGCATTTTCCATCCTTCCTAACGAGGAGCCAGGGAAGATCGCGCTCCAATGTCTCCGCGTCGGCGTCAAGGATATAAACACCGTATTTTAGGAAGCCCTCGGCGGTCGAGTGTGGATCTTGTTCACCCAGGTGGTCTGGATCATATTGAAAACCAGCTTGAGCCCACCTCTCCATTCGATCACGCCTCTTGTTTTCGACCGCCTTTTTAAACCGGGTTGCGACTCTGAGGGTGGCAGAGGTGGGACCCCTGGGAGAGTATACGACGATATCTGATACGGAGACATAGAGCGGCTGCTTGGAGTTGGTGCGTTGTGATTGGACGGGAAAAGAGGACTCACGAGCTGTATGCCGAAATTGCGTAAACTGATTCCGTCAGGGACTTTGACGGGCTTGAACTCCCAATCGATCTCCAACGCCGCTGTTTCTCCACTATTCCAAGTGTGGAAATCGTAGGCACGCGGGGGAGGACAGGGTTGTATGAGCTGAGACGGAAAAAACGTGCAGGTCAAGATGGGGTGCCTTTTTGGAGGCTTTTGATTTATGACCGCAGTTGCTGAAACACAGGTCAATCGGGATCACGGGACGGAAACACGAGGTGACATACTCGAAGTGGATTGGACTGACGAAACCTCGGACGCGGAAGGGTCGAGTGGGCTTGGGCATGTGGGACTAGTTGGCGAAGGGGAAAGGAGGGAGGTAGCGCTCGTCGATCGCGAGTGGGGGTCGGAGGAAGAGGAAGCATCTGTGGAAGAGTCAGAAGAGGATGTAGACGAGTGTCGGCGGTCGTTGTGCGGACGGGAAGTGGTGTAAACGATATTGAGAGGTGCGCTCGGAAAGGGGACCGAAATCTTGGTGCTTGGGCTCGAGTCTGCGGTGGTTATGCGGAGGGTGGTTGGATGCATGAATGAGCCTGAGGGAGTAGGTTCTATATCCATATCCATGGAGGTGTCTTGGTCGGGGGCACTCATGTCGATATCTGGGTCTTCCTCTGAGAACTCGTCTGAGTCGGTGTCGTACTCTGCGTCCTCGCATATGGGGGACGGGGGCGCGTCGAGGTCGTCGTCGCAGAGGACCCATATGAGACCCCTGTAGCGGGGCGGACGTACGACGCGGCCGGTGGAATCGCGAAGCATGGCAGCGGGATGGAGGGGCTGTGCAGGGGAGGCAAAGAACATGCACTGTGCGGCGTTGTCGCCCTCTAATCCGTGCAGGAAGGGAAAGAGGACGGAGTCGGGGGGATGTGCGGTGATATGCTCGAGGTGCATGCGAGCGAACTCGTCGGTGGGGAGGAGTGGAAATTGACCTGCGTGTTTGAGGCGAGAAATGTCTTGAGGTGGAACGACGCCATAAGAATTTAGTGCCATCGTCGTCGTTGTCGTCGTTCGTAGAGAAAGAGCGAAATTCGTGATAAGACCTGCCAGTACAAATAGCCTGCAGACCCCGGACACCAAAGATCTTCAGATCGATCACTCGTTTCACTCCCCGCGTCATGTGACATGTTCCAGACACCACAGCACGTGACTTATCACCCCGCAATTTTTGCAAATTCAGTCCACTTTTCCCACTCCATTGGCTCGGTGCCGCGATCCCGATCCCCTTTCTCGTCACAGCCACTGACTCCAAACATTCCGATCTCCGCCACTGTTCAACATCCGCTCCCTTAGCACACCCAGTCGCGACCGATACTCGTCCACGCCGATGTAGGCCCCGCACACCCGTCGTTTCCCCTCGAATGCAGACCGTCCGTGTAGCACCCGGTGGTTGTCTATGCTCAGCACAGTGCCAGGAGTCAGCTGCACCCAGTACTCGGAGTCGGCGCTCGTCAACAGCCCGTACCATGCCCTGATCGCGTCGTACCTGCCAGCTAGTCAGCACGCATTCTCGCTGGCACTCCACCGCTTACCAGGACTCAACAAGCCCCGCATCCAGGTGGTCCATCACGCTCCGGTCGTCGTTGTTCCACCGCACTTGCACTAGTTCCCCACTCACAGGATCGTGTCGCAACGGCGGGTATCCGTTTGGAGGACTAGGAACGTATAGCGTGTTTGCTTCCCCAGCGGCATGTGCAGGAATAGGAATCCGCGACAACAGCTCGTACGCGTCAGGATCTAGTTCCTTCAGCAACGAGGCAACATAGAAGCCATCTACAAGCAACGTGGCACCACCAGAACCCCCAGTATGGGAAAGAAGATGAAAGAGTTGCAGTCCACATGGATCCGTCTGTTCCGCACGTCAGCGCTTCAGTTATTGCACACGCTCCCCGGATAAAACGTGGCACGAACAAAGTAGGTATTGTCAGTGTGTGCTCCGAGCGCCATCGTGGTATATGCAGTGTCTCCTCTTGCATGGTCTGCAGTAAACTCCCAAAACCTGCCATCTGCAATCATCTTGTCCATCACTCGCATGCCGGGAAAGGGAGGCCGCTATACTTACAGTGCGTCTCACGGATGAATCCAATCCGCTTCGACAGCTCTTCTGTCGCTTCGGGAGTGGCAGGAACACCAGAAACTAGGCAAAAGCCGAAACGATCCTTCCATCTGGGTCAGCTCCGCGTTCGCCAACTTCCCATTTTCGTACCCACTATATTAGATAACCACTTGAGCAACCCCTGATCCCTATCGTCCATTGCGTCCGCGTACGACACCGTTGGAGGTGACTTGGAAATATTCGCCCCCCATAACGCCTTCCTAAGCTTTCTGTCAGGTACTCGCACCGAGTTGAGAGCAGGGAAACACAGACTCGCTAAGGCTGGACGATGATCTGACTGACGGGTCGTATGTATGCGCCTTTAACCAGGACCAGGGATAAAACGAAGAATGATGCTCAGCACTGGACACGGGCCCTACATCAATCACTTCGTGAGATCGTCTCGCAACAATCATATAAAGATGAACACACAGACGACTTCCAAGCCCTCGGCAGACGCCTGGACGTGTTGTGGTTTGATGTCACGAGGGATCTAGACCGCAAAGATAAGATGATCGGAAGCAAATGCAAGACCAGACCAGATCTCCAAAGACCCACTTCGAACGTATTGCGCAGTCTCTGTTTCGTGACAGGGTGAAAACAGCTCGGGCACCGACAATGATCGTGTAGCCATATGTGATGGCTGTTAGAAACGTGTAGGGTGAAGTTATCGATCGGGTCATGACATGATATAATGGTGAGACATACAATCGTGACCAGTTCTGGGGCGTCCACAGTATGGAAACCTTGCGGTCGTCTGCATTGGCGACTGGCAGGTCGGTCGTGAGGTATCGATCTGGTGTGAACCCGAGTTGGTCTGAAGGAACGGCTACATTTGGTACGGTGGTTACTGTTCGAGTCTGAGAGGAGCTATCATGGTCCGGATCGCTATGTGGGTCGTGAAGTTTGCTGGTGAGGGTGCGCTAATTCGAATCATATAGATGGAACATAAGGTCAGGGTGGTGCCAACTGGAACATACCGTCCGGTTATCCTTTGCTAAGGGCGTTGAGCGCAACCCGTAGAGGTATCTCCGAGTACTCAAGGAAGTGCGAGAGAAAGTCCCAAAGAACATCATATCAACGATACAGGTTGAAGCGGCAGATAGATTGCCCAAACTGGCTGTCGGAGTTCAAACCCAAGACCCTGTGTCGGATCCTTGCGAAATTATTTAATTTGGCTCAATTACTGTTTACGTAAGCATAGACGTCGAGACCCTGGAAGAGGACCCCGGCAGACCACTCCATTCGGATCACACACTGGCGGCGCAAAGTACAGAGTTTGCAAACTCAAAATTGTCTGATCGCGGCGGTGCAGACCAGTTTATCTCCAACCTCAGACTGGTTAAATTACTTGTGAACACTGAGACCCACGTCGTCCTCCCCCTGTCCCCATTCCACCTTTCCTCTCGATGTGAATGTAACGACAACCGGTTGCACCATGGCCGTCAAAGTCAAAGGCATCGTCACATCCAAGTCTCCAGTCAGGGTCTTGAAGCAGGTCCATCCGGCTGGCAGGGACGAGCAGAATTATATCCCGGAACAGTTCCGTGTCGAAGCTTCTGGCGTAAGTACTACTCTGCAGCCGTGATGACCTAAACGAATAACGTTGGGTTGTCGGTCGAGGCCGCTTCTTGGGACCCGTCCACCTCTCATATGCCAGATGCACCATGAGTCAGCGTAGCGCCATCCTGGTTACTTTGATTCCCCTTGTTGAATCGACTCGCCAAACCCGGGCACATATACTATGTGTGGCATAATTGTTCAAGGCCGCTCATCCTTTTATTAGGAGGTCGAGCTAGGGTGGGACTATCGGAACAAGTCAGATTTCGCCACCCGTCCCAAGATATATACATCTACACGTGCGTTCTTTAACGTGGCGCGTTCAACTCATCAAAACACTTCTCAATATCCTCATCACCCGCTTACAGCGATGCGATTCTGCTGCGATCGCAAGAAATCACTGATCGGAACATGTTTCCGGGAAGAATAAAATAGTCAAGATGGTGGCAGGCGCGACGTCGGCTGATATGAGCCAAAGGACAAGGCCGAGCCGTAATGGCTACTTTTGGCGCATCGAAGCATATTCCGATTCACGAAAAGCAATGACGATTATCCGGTGCTTTTGTCGTTGGATGAATAGGCTCCGTGGCGAGCGCCGTCGGCGTGATAACTCGTCATCCCTATGGGGGCACTAGGCGGAGTTCAAACGATACTTGGAGTAGGTTGGTCATGATGGAGCATGCCATAGGCATTCAAGCGCTCAGCGCTCAGGTTTCGCTATTTGCTTTTAAAATGCTTCGTCCAGCATTGCATTTATTACGACTATCATTTGCAAAAATGAGACCAGATCTACGTGAAACTCCGATCTATCGAATGGAGCACAGGACAGATGAGTCGATGACAGATATAACTCAGTTGATGTGATTATAATGCGATGAGTGAGTTGAAGTTCACGTCTCGAGTGGTGACGTTTAGTATCGTGATGGGGCACGCAGGTGCAGTGCTAATCGAGAAGGTAGAGTGACTTGCTACTTGATGGGTTCTGGTCATTCTTGGAGAAAAAAGATGTCAGGCTCAGTTATCCGACCGACCGATAGGCGTCGAAATTGTTGCCCTTGTGCTTGCTTCGTCGCTTCGTTTCATTCTCCTACTAATTACTAAGTACGCGCCTCCGCCCTTGCGATGGATATAACCAAATTTCGTTGTAAATATCAGAAAAATCGAGATCAATTAGCTTTCCCGGGAGTATTCGCTGATACGTGACTGAGTGATACGCTTCGCTGGCATGCAAGATCGATCACGCTAGCAGTCTTGCGGGCACCCGACGGAGGGATGAACTGATGTAAGACTGGAGTCGAGACGTCCGACGGCGTTCGACTCATCTCTGATCCTATCTAACTCAGGTAACCCTCCCACGACAGTGTGTCATTTGTAGTTGTTCCACAAGGGCTGTGAACGATTTGTTCGATCAGAACAAGAACCATACACCTATTACGTAAGTCTGATAAGAAGAATCGAGTCAACTTGAATCCCTCACGGCGTTGACGTCGAAGATCGAACATCTTTGTACACGCTTGCCCGTTCGAGGTACCCCGTCTTCCTTGCTTCCTGTTTCATCGTCTCACCTCCGTTCCTCCCAATCGCCGTTCTGTCTACGTTGAACGCAGGGTCCTCAGGCTGGGACCAATGCATGCCCACGGGCAAATGATCGCGAACAGCGTCCACCCACCCAGGACGGCCCACATGTAGTTCATCGTCGCGACCTACGGATCTGGGCTGACCGGGGAATATAGGAGAAACATGAACACGAGTGAGATAGTTGCAACCGAGGCACCCTACTAACGCAACGCATGACATGGCAGGTTAGATTGTTCCCCGGTACGTGTCACGTGTATACAGAACGAGCCAGGCTGCTTGCAACTATCCCGAGCGAAATGGACCTGGTTTTACTTCATTCTCACACACGGACCTCGATGCGATTAGCACTCTGTATGCTGTGAGCCCCGCCGTCGCTGAAATCGTAAACACGACACAGATCGCTAGTACAGAGCCCGGAAACGCTAACAGTCCAACGTGGAGCGCGGACCGCACCGTGTCGACGGGAGTGCCCGTGTACGCATTCATTCCATAGAGCAGGTTCGACAGGGGGAAGAGCGCCGTCCCTGGCAAATGCAAATGTTTGGTGAGACGCCGTACTAAGAATGATGGAGGAGCCTATCATGTATCTGAGAATAGTTTGAGGGAGCTAAACGAGTAGGAAGTGGATGACCTACTGGACTATGGCGACGAACGACTACTATATTACCACCATCCATTGTGAAGTCACGGTCGAGACGAATTCAGGAATCTCCGGGTCGGCTGACTAACAGGGGGTCTCAGGCGTGCAGAATGCCAGTATCACACGTTGATGACTGATATCCACACGAATATCCCTAGCAACCATGTGCATGCCCGAGATTACGATGGTACCAGTATTGATCTCACAAACTTTCGGGGCAGTTAGTCCAAAGTAGTAAGAGAAAAAACATGACTTACTATTCCCCAAAAGGTCGGCACCGAACTCGAAAGCACCGAACTGCGAAACGGTGCAGAGGTTGAGAGACGGTGGATGTATGTACAGGTGATCGGACGCCCGCTATTATGTAGTAGTAACGACCCCGGGCCAATAATGCTAAACGCGATCCCAAAAAACTTCCAGAGACCTCGTCTGCAGAAGAACGATCCGCCGCCCATACACCAAGTCTTTCTCACCTCGACGGGTTTGAAGGTTCTCTCGAACTGTTGTCATTATCCCAGGCTTGCAAGTATTACGTCGTCTGAATCACTTATCATATAACCCAAAAATATTTCATGATCATACATCTTTATGAAGATGGATCGGAAATAATAATAGGTCTACTAGTACCCCCAAAGGCAGCTAGCGCGCTAGACCGTGGATCGGAGGCAAGGAGAAGAGCAAGGACTGCCTCCTCTAAAGCGTTTTACATAAAACCGCAGGACCAGTTGAACCTGTGCATAAGGAAGTCAAGTAAGTCCAAAAGGCGATGGGAGTCGTTGGGAGAGCATGTATGGGATGACGTGATGACGATTGTTCTGAGAGACATACATACGAATTGGGTCACGCAGAGTTGAGACCTGGAAAACTTCATAAGTCTAGCCTTCAATCACTGTCAGCCGGGCCAGCTGTCAATGTAGCAAATCTTAATGCTGTCCTACAGTGAAGCAAGTGGTACTTCTATCCAGCGAGACATGGCACGTCTGTGCGTGCTAGTATATTGACTGGCGAGAGTGACTCGGAGTTCTCTTTGAGTATGATTAGAATCACTTTCTTCCAATCTTCTTATTATGAATCATTCTAGAGAACAGCATTATTAGAAACGGAACGATCATGCATTCATCCACATCGACTTCTCGTGCCTCAAGGCATGCCATCATCCTTACCGATCTCAGGCTTCCCCTCGATGATCTCATCTGTGGCCAAGCCCACTGACACCTGCGACGATGGAGACTGCTCCACGTTACGGGCCGGCCCATGAAACCAATGCATGGCCCCGTACACAGGCAAGTAGTACCATACAACCGCAAGCAACATCACCCCACCCAAGACGAGCGATGAATAATTCATTGACGCTGCGTCCGGACCAGGGTTGGTCGGGAAACAGAATATGATGAGCATGAAGGCCATAAACGAAACTGCAATGGTAGCGACAGGAGCACCCTACATAACGTGGTTAGATCGTCCCCGACACGCGTAGGCTGAATGGAACTCAACCCATGCCCCGAGCGAAAAAGGTCCCGGCTTAAAATCATTGTCAAAGATGAACCTTGCTGCGATAGGCACCATGTATGCCACGTAGACAGCTGCTACCGAAGCCGTGAAGACGGCACTAATGGCTGCAGAATCCAAAAAAGCGAGTAGTCCAACGAGGAGTGCCAACAGGCAATCGAATAATACCGTGTTGACGGGTGTGCCCGTGTACGTATTAACCTGGTAGAGGATGTTCGACAAGGGAAGAGCGCCGTCCCTGGCAAATGCAAACGACTGCCGTGACGCTACAAGTAGTCCATTGGTACACACTATATACCTGAGAGCGGTGTGAAGGAGGCGACAAGAGCAAGAGCGAACGACCTACTGGACTATGATGACTAACGACCATGTCACCAGCGCCCATGACGATCCGAACGAATTCAGGAATATCTGGACCATTGGCTGGTTTCCGGGGGCGCTAAGGATTTCTGAGAGGTCCGGACCCATGCAGAATGCTAGCATCACGTTGATGACTGATATCTACATGAATACCCCATGCTGTGCACAGATAATCAAGAACTCACGCCATCCTAGTATACCTGCAATCACGATGGAACTAACCTTCGTGACGATGATGTTGGTTCCGGGTATGAGGGTAAGGGAAAAACTTACTATTCCCCAAGGGGCAGCTATCGCAGGGTTGTGTGACTCTTCACTGATATGTATTACTGAGTCATAACCACCTAGGAAGCAATCGTGATAAAGATTGAGTGGACGATCAAGCGTAGGACCGAGCTCACAAACTGTCCAGAGAGGCGGTAGTAAACCGAGAGTGAATGCAAGACCGTCTGGCCATCTGGAAACTACCAAAATGAGTATTCCTGGACTCGAAGTGTGACAACCTTGGAATATTATGTAAATCAGGCGCTCACAATTGGTGAAATTCCCAAATACATATGAGGCTGTATTCTTCAACTCTTTCGGCGTCGCGATTGGCAGGGCTACGATGACCACCAAACAAAGCCTAACTCCCTTCAGTACATCCCATACAGGAGTAAAACCCCAACTCACAATATGTTGGCAAATACGAACACCGTCTGGAGCCTCCCAAGCAACCTGGTCCCGAAAATACAAATAACGGCTTCGCTGAGGAGGAGTATGGAGAAGACCCCACTGTTACTTAGTCAGTCACGGCAAATATCGAGCGATACTGATGAAGATACTCACTAGGATTGGCCTGTCGTGAGAATCAACTGCCCACCAGAACCTATGTCAGCCGCGGCAGCAATCTGAAGAGCACATGCCCAGTTGACCCCAGCTTCATAAATCATCAATTAAACTCGTCCATAATGGCTTCAAAGGCAATATGAAAGGTGGTCTTCCATACCTATTCCAGTGACCCAAGCGATTGTGTTCGCATCTGGAGTTGGTCCCTGAATCGCTAGAATCAAGGGGAAAGATGCATTGAGACTTACATCCGACGATCCAACACAAAATGTTGCGATACCGTGGGGACGATAGGGCGTACGTCATATAGTACAACTGTGAAACACAACGTTCATAGGTCTTTCGAATGAAGTGGCGGGACACGCACCCCTCCTGATGTGGGTGCCGATGACGCGAGCTCTGCCATTGACATCCCGATACACAGAATGAAACACAACCCTACAGCCCACTAGAACGGGTCAGAGAACGGGTAATGAGAGCAAGATGTATACAGCATACACCCCACACCATCGACACAGGCCCTCCATTTGATGCCGAAGTTGAAAGCACGGAACTGCAAGATGAAACCAAAAAGTTGAGAGATGACAGACATGGATACAAAGTCATCGGGACGTACGCTATCGATGGTAGAAGTCCGTAGAGAGTAAACGCAAATCCGAACACCTACCAATAATATCATTGGTTGATATACGGCCACATACATCAGTATCTCCTACCCACCTCGAAGGGTTTGAATTCTCGCTTGAGCTCTTGTTTATACCCCAAACTTGCGAGTAGAACTTCATCTGGATCGTATGAGGCTGTACGAGGGGACTTCATGGTAAGCGCGAAAGGACCAGGGAGTGATGGTGCAGTACCAGCTCTTCTGTTATAAGGACTTCCTGAACTGAAAGGGATAGTCGGCCCTGAACTGAACTGCCTTACGGCATGTTGCACCAACTTTCCAAATGGCTCCGGATCACACCACATCATTGAAGCTTTGGAGGAAAGACCTGATTGGGGTCACAGAAATGATGCGACGAATTGGATGAAGAAGGGTGCAGGACTAGTGCCGTAGATGCCTTGAACGCAGACAATGACCTCGTTATACAACCTGCGAAGGTATATATTAGACGGAATACGATGGACACCGTCGGATACTAGTTGTCACGAAGGTGACTGATTAGTAAAGAATCCGCCTTGTTTCAACGCATGAGTAATACTCCGTGAATCTCGATCGCTCCGGTTATGGTAGGCGAGAGCCTAGCCCGGGAGGACTTTCCGGCCCATTGCAGTGCTGGGTGGCTGGATCCATCGAGCGAGCTGCAAGGGCTGGGTGGGCCCCGAGCAGGTTAACGAGCAACAGGACCAAGCGAGCACAACGGGCAATGAGAAAAGGCCGTTGGATCCGTGAGCGAGGTAAAGGTCCATGGGAGTGGAAAATAAAAGCGGCCAAAAGGCGCACGTACGAGCAAGCGAGCGAACTGATAACAAGAATCAAGATGAGACCAAAATGGGCTGCCAACAAATGATATCGCACGGTGCCTATCATGGCTTGCCCGTATACATACCAGTTTGATGGTTGTAAACTATGCCAGAGCACTGCATCATTGGAGTTGAAAAAGCTGAAAATTTCCGGAGAACCCTCGTTGATATGCGGCCACACATTATTGTCTGCTTTGGTAAAAGTTCCAGAAATTGAAAAACTAATTATGACCGGGCTGCATCATGCTATGCAAGTGTCCCTGTTATTTTGCGGTACGGTTGAGGTAGTATGCTGAAAGAACTCTCCTTCCAATGCATGTCGGAATATGAACGTTGCATGAACGGTGGACTCGATTCGACGCCTACTCCCTTGGCCTGTCAAATTGTATCAAATACTTTTTTTGTATGTACTTACCAATTAGCTTGCCTGAACCAAAAGTGAGCAACAACAGAAACACCAACAATGCACGTCAGATACAACGCCATCACCGTGATCGTAGACACAGTGTTTATCGCCACCGAACCCGATAAAGCAAGCAGACCCACGAAGAGCAAGTAACAATTCAACAAGACTCGCGGCATTGACGGGTATGCCGGAGAGCGCATTTATCCTGTACAGATGGGGAGTAGTATCATCCTGGCCAATGTAAATAGCTGCAGGAATGCTGCAAGGACATTGGAGAAGCCCACTATAAATCTGAATGAGATATCATGTCTCTGCAGCATTTCATGAACCGAAACCATACTGTCGCATGCCGCGGCGATAGGGATTAGAATTGTTCACCGAGTTGCTGTACACGGAAGAACCACGAGGTTTGGGGCTGCACCGGCGGGCTCCCAAGTACTGTTAGAGAGGCGATAGGTCGGACATCTCTGAACGAATAACCAATAACTTTACATAAGGTTGGCGGTCTTCGAAACTATTTACACCCACTTCGCCTCGAAACAGTCACGGTAGGCACTAGTAGGATTCTGGAGCTGCACAAGAAATGCAAAGATTGGCTGGTCACTGTGACAACAGTGGCCAGTGAGAAGGGAGCGTGTAGTACTTAAGTGGTTGCCAGTTTATCGATCCTACACCATACTGTCACCCTTGCTGCAGGGGATTAAACGCTGCTGACTCCAACCAGTTACTCGCACTACTATAATAGTGACTCGGACTCATCTGTATGTGTATATACAATGACCTGCCCACCTACATCAACAATGTTGCTGCTGTCGTAGAACTAGCTAAATACAGCGGAGATAATATAAATGTAACCCAGAAGCAACGGAACATCTCTCGAATACCACCTTGAAAGCGTTTTATGTCGAATCAACCCTCGACAACCGAATCCCCAACCATCCATGCCCTAGGACTCCCCGCCCATTAAGGTAAACCATCCACATCCAAATTAATGACCTCTTTCTCCATCATCTCGTCCACAACCAAACCCAGTGATGTCTGCGATGTCTTCTGCGAGTTCACGTTAAATGCTGGTCCCTGGAACCAATGCACAGCTCCGTAGATAGGCATGTAATACCACCCCACTGCCAGTAGTAACACCCCACCCAAGACGAGCGATGAGTAGTTCATCGACGCTGCGTCCGGGCCAGGGTTGTTCGGGAAACAAAGTATGACAAGCATGAAGGACATGAAAATGACCGCGACAGCGGAGACAGGACCACTCTGCCAGGAATCAAATTAGCGTCTTTGTTAGTAACACATCGAACATATGGACTCATAAATAGAGCTCACTAAAACTCCAATCGAGAACGGACCAGGTTTGTAGTCATTCTCGCACACAAACCTTGATACGATCGGTACAATATATGCCACGTACAATGCCGTCACAGAAATTGTAAATACGGCGTCAATCGCCGCCGAACCACCCAAACCCAACAGTCCAATGAGGACCGCGAACAAGCAATCGAACAAAACCGAATTGACGGGGGTACCCGTGTGCGCGTTTATCCGATACAGTAACTTTGACAGGGGGAGTGCACCATCCCTAGCCAACGCAAATGACTGCCGAGATGCAGCGAGGACAAGGGAAGAGCCCATCATATACCTGAAAGGGAGATGAGGATAGTCAGATAAGGGGGCATAGATGACTTACTGGGTCATGATGATGAATGACCATAGAACAAGTGTCCACGACGAGCCGAATGAATTCAAAAATATCTGCGCCATTGGCTGACCGACAGGGGTGTTCAACACGCTGGAAACGTCTGGTCCCATACAGAATGCTAAGATCACATTGATGACTGATATCCGCATATTATATCCCATGTTGCGCACTGTTACTCGTGGACTCACCCCATCCTAGTACGCTTGATACTACAATAGCACTGATCTTTCAAACATTGAGATTTCTTCCAGATACGGAATTAAAAGCTAACACTCACTATTCCCCAAGGGGCAGATATCGCAGCGTTGCGTGACTCCTCGCTGATATGTATCACACAGTCATAACCAGCTTTTATGCGATGATGATAAAGACAGAGTGAAACAATCGAGCTTTAGATCGAACCTACCTACTGTCCATAGAGGGGGCAGTAAACCAAGGAGGAAAGCAAGTCCATTCGGCCACCCAGAAACTACCAAGGTGAGCATAATAACCTTAGAAGGTCGTATTAAGCCCTTACGATTTGTGAAATCCCCGAAAACATATGACGCGGGATTCTTCAACTCTTTCGGGGTCGCAATGGGTAGGGCAATGATGACTATTAGACATAGTCTCCCGAGTTTTTCAGACCCCCGCCATGCAGGAGTGAAACTCGAACTCACAATATGTTGCAAGCTACGTATACTGTTTGAAGCCTCGCAAGTACCTTGGTTCCTAGACTACAAACAATGGCCTGGGTGGCAATGATCGCGACGTAGATCCCACTGTCATATGCTCTATTACACCAAATATCGAGTGATACAGATACTCACTAGAATTGGCTATTTGTCATAACCAGCTGCCCGTCAGTGCCTATAGTCGCTGCAGCACCTATCTGGACTGCACATGCCCAGCCAACCGAAGCTGGATAGATCATCCATCAAAACCATTCCTGCTTCGATGAAAATGCAAAAGGTCTTCCATACCTATCCCAGTGACCATACCGATCGTATTCGCATCTGGAACCAATTGCTCGACTGCCAGTACCAAGCAAAAACTCATAAAGACTTACATCCAACGATCCAACATAAGATATTGCGCGACTGTGGAGACGATAGAGTGTACGTCAGGTAGTACAGCTGCGCAAAGGGAAGATGACGGTTTTTTGCATCGAGATAGAGGCGGGACACGTACCCCTCCGGATGTGGGGGCTGACGACGCCAGCTCGGCCAGCGCTATCCCAATGCACAGAATGAAACACGTGCCCACAGCCCACTGGAGCCTGGCGTTAAGGGAAGAGAATATGAAACAAAATATAAACAACATACACCCCACACCATCGTAACAGGTCCTCCATTAGATATCCCAGTCGCAAGGACGGAACTGTAAGTCGGCACCGAAGTTGAGAATTGTCAGATGTCGACGCGAGAATACTGGAACACACGCTATCGAGGGCAATAACCCGATGATACTGAACGAGACTCCAAAAACCTACCGAAGATCTCTGTTGATGCGCGGCTGACCATATCATTGATGTATCGTGCTCACCTGGAGGGGATTAAAGGCTCTCTTAAATTCTTGTTTATATCCCAGCCTCGCAAGCACCGCTTCATCCGAATCCCCTGTTGCACAACGGAGAGTCATGGTAAGTGAGAACACTGAGAAGAGACCCGTAAAGCAGCGTTGGGATGCAAAAGCTTATCCTAATAGCCGCTCTAAGTGTAGCAAGAAAAGAGTCGACCCGCGGGATAGTAACGACGACCCTGGACCAAAAAGGCATGGTTACGGACTGCCTCTGCAGCATTAACTAGTAGTGCGATGATAGGGATGCGCATGTTTACCGGAGCCACACGAGGCAGTGAGCCTGAGCACTTGTTTGAGGGAACAATAGTCGGATGCAGTTGATTCTTGAGGATTGCGGCGAGTGTACATCCCACCATTACGCAATTGTTCGAATGAGGTATGTAAACAGCCTTGCCGCCCGACGGTTCGAACTTATGTACATAACGCCTCGCGACGTTACATACATTTATGCAGTCCACTTACGCGCACCAAACTTGAAGATAATAAAAATATTCAAATACACTCTATGTTTTTCTTGACTCCCAAACTGTAAGCTACATTTTATGCTAGCGTGTAAGCTTCACGTCTAGAACCCGTGACGTCTAGCGGTCTAGGTCATATTATACTAAATGTGGAAAATCCCGTTGAAGCATTTGCGGGGTTATCATTAAGCTGAATTTGGAACTTAGCTAATTTCCTCGACGCCGCGCCTCCCTCCCTTCCTTTATACTGTAGTCCTGTAGCGCTTCGTGCGCCTCGTTTCGGTCGAGGCGCCGTTCGTATTTGTACTACTTCTCTCCAATCACAGCAACCGGGCTTCACATGGCCCGCCTCACGTGAAGCTTAGGTTTTTTTTTTTGATTCTCTCGCTCGGCGTCGAGGAAATTACTAGTTGGTGTTTAAATTTTCATTTATACTTAGCTAGTTCCGAGGAATCAATTGGAGGGTCGCCCCTCTATCATCAGCCTCCTATTCCCGCCTGGTGAGATGTCGGTTTAGGGTCTGATCCGCTCCCGTCGTCTCGCCAGCGTCTTCCAAGCCTAACCGCCCACATTTTATTTAAACACTAATGTAAGCTGACACACCAAAAAAGGTCTCAATACTAGGTGTCTAGAATGGTGACCACTGGCAGTCCGTCCTATCGACGGCTTGCTTCGCCTCAGCATTTCCTCTCTTGGACGGACTGGTCACCAGTCTACGTATTATCGATGTAGGGCGAAATGGGGTTCTGCGAGACATGGAACCTCTTAAAAGCCAAGGGTGCGGCAGAGGCTTCACTCAGCTCCTCTCCTACTTTCGACCAGGTTAGCATCCGGGCCCTTCTCTCCAAGCACCCTCTATGTCCTCCTCTCGTACAAGCTTCAACTCACTCCACTTTTTTTTTGCTCTTTTAGAAGCT
Source organism: Leccinellum albellum (assembly GCA_038090015.1). NCBI lineage: Eukaryota > Fungi > Basidiomycota > Agaricomycetes > Boletales > Boletaceae > Leccinellum > Leccinellum albellum. The sequence goes on along the minus strand of JBBPLX010000333.1, from coordinate 3,443 downwards.
ACACGATCCCAACACCCCCACCAATCATAATGCAATTCAACGTCGCCTTCATCGTCACCGCTCTCCTTGTTTCCGCCGCTCCGGCGATGGGAGTCACACTCACCTTCTTCACCGGTGCGGACTGCACTGGCTCGAGCATCGGCGTCAGCCAGGGATCCACGGCTGGAGAGTGTATCTACCTCTCAAATAGTGGTTCGGCGAAGTCGATCGGTTATTCAGGTGTCCCCGATCACATCTATTTCTTTGAGTCTGGCGGTGCCCACGATATTTGTACCAATGGTGCGACCACGGTGCTTGGTGGTGGGTCTGGATGTGGAACTGCACCTGCCGGGTAAGCTGTCTGAGTGAACATTGATTGATGAAGTGGCGAACTAATGATGCCTCGGTTGTAGATTCAACTTCGAGAGCGTCTACTGGGATTAAATCCTCAGTGCTAGTAGCCACAGAGATAGCTGTCGCTTCCATAAGCACTTCTTGATATGTAATGACTCGAGCACTATCAAGGTCAAATATTAACCATGAATTTGCAAAATCTACTATGGATTGTAGCCTCAGAAGTGATCCAGCATATACAGCACTGGATGTCAGATGCATTCGTTGCATTATTACCGCTCCCGGTTACTGAGGGACTTCGAAGACGCATTATTCACTCGAATGCCATTGGAGGAGCTTCACATAGAAGACGAAAGCTTGAAGGAACTGGATGGAAGAACAGGGAAAGAATATGAGAACGGGAGGTGTGGAAGACAGACGAAGTGAATGAAAGAGCCAAAGCAGCGTGGACAGACAGGGGTGCTGAAGCGCCACCGGATTTACTTATTGGGATGTTTACACATGTGTGAGATCTGCACACGAAGTATGACCGTCTCTTCCGTCGAGCGAAGTACCCAGGACCTTGCTTTGCAAGCAAGGTAATAATTACATAACATTATCGTGTAAGCTGTCGATTCGATTTGCAGGGAGCGGCACGTTTGCACCCGACAAAACCCTCCCCCACTATCGTGGGAGTCGGGGAAGTAGGCGAAAAGCCCGGAGCCCCAGCCCATTGCGGTGCTGGGTCCGTCGAGCGAACTCCAGGGGCTCCAAGGGCTGGGTGGGCCCCAAGCAGGTCAGCGAGCGACAAAACGAAACGAAACGAGCACAACGAACGACGAGAAAAAGTTGTTGGACCCGTGGGAGAGGTAAAAGGTCCACAAGAGTGAAGAAAGAAGGCCGCCAAAGGCCGCATTAATTTAAGGGCAAGCGGGCAATATTAATGAAACTAATAATAAGGATCAAGAGGATAAGGCTGGACAGGCCACCACCATTGGTCCAACAAAATAAAATCACACGGTGCCTATTATGTCTTGACCGCGCAAACCAGTTGATGGTTGTACTTATATGCCAGCGCCCTGCGTCATTGATGAGAACTGAAACGTTGAACCTCTCTGGAGAACCCTCGTTGATATGGGGCCACATATCATTAATATTGTTTGCTTCAGCAAAAGTTCCGGAAATCGAAAAGCTACTAGTAACTGTGATCAGGCTGGTGCCGTGCGAAGTACTCCAGATATTGTTCTTGTGCGGTACGATCGAGGTAGCAGAAGCCGAAAGAACTCTCCTTCCGATGCATGTCGCCATGTCGGAACATGAACGTTGAGCTCGATTCGACGCCTGCTTCATCGGCCCGTCAAAACGCAGCAAATATTTTGTTGTATGTAGTAGCATGGCAATCAGCTTGCCTATGCGATATCAACCCAGCGCGGTGCATGCACTGGCAGCCTGAACCAAAAGTGAGTAACAACTTGAACAGAAATAACATCGCGGCCAATACACCATAATTTTTGGAAGACCAGCACCAGGTAGGCTACTTCGTCAATATCATCTCGGAAACACGTAGTCACTGCAGTTGTGTCTATCTGCATCTCGCTCTTCAAGGTAGCCGCATCACCTATCAAGACGTCTTTCTCGACCGTCTCACCCGCGACCAAACCTACTGACACCGACGGTGTCGCCTTCGCCACATAAAATCCGGTCCCAGCCACCACCAATGGTCGGATGCAGTTGATTCTTGAGGATTGCGGCGGCGATTGTGCATCCCATCATTACGCAATTGTTCGAATGAGGTATGTAAACAGCCTTGCCGAGTCCCGACGGTTCGAACTTAACGCCTCGCGATGTCGACGTCGAAGATCGTAGATCTTTGTACATGCCTGCCCGTCAAGGTACCCTGTCTTCCTTCTCCTATTCCATAGTCTCACATGGAACCAACTAACCCCACTTCCTCCCAATCGCCGTTCTATCCACGTTGAACGCACTTCAGGCCGCCCGGCATCTCGGGAGCAATTGTGACTCTGCCCGAATGGTCTTTCATCCCAAGTGTGGCGTTCTGTTATGTAGTAAGGCACGGGCGTAGGAACAGAACATGGTCTCCGGCCACGCGTAAGGAAAGTGGCGCTGCATCGCTCTTTCCTTTCGCCTCCACGGCCGCTCTGCGTCTCAGCGAGTCAGCGCCGCAGCCGTCCCTTCCGTTCTCACTCTTCACCCACCCTCCACTCCCTGGCGGTGCCCAACGGGCCACCGCATCCGCCTCGACTCCCTGGGTTCTGGACCCCTGGAGACTCTGGCGATAGCGCTGCGAGGCGGATATTCCCACCCGCCCCGCAGCTTATCCTCACCCCAGGTCGGCCCGGAGCCGGACAGCGCTGCGCGCTGCCGCCCGCACACCCCTTCTCTCTCCACCACCATTCGTATCCGAACGCCTCTGATAGCTCATCACATTCGTACTAACCACTAAGTAGTACTACGAATATCCTTTCCTCTCTCTCCCGCGACCACGTCCCGAGCGTAGGCCAAAGACCTACTAGACTATGGTGACGAACGACTATATCACCAGCATCCCTGACGTCACGGTCCAGACGAATTTAAGAATATCTGGGTCGGCTGGCTGACAGGGGCGTCAAGGCATCAAGCACGTCTAAAAGGTCAGGCCCTGTGCAGAATCCCAGCACCACACGTTGATGATGATGTCCACATGAATACCCCCTGATTAGCCATGTGCATGCCCAAGATTACAATAATACCAGCATTGATCTTACAAACTTTCGAGGTTAGTCCAGAGTAGTACAAGAAAAAAAACATGGCTTACTATTCCCCAAGATGGGCACCGAACTCGGAAGTACAGAACTGCGAAACGGTGTAGAGGTTGTGAACAGTAGATGTACCGGTACTTGGTCCACTATCGGTGGTAACGACCCAATGGTGCTAAATGCAATAAACCCAGAGACCTCGTTGGCGGAAGGACGATCTGCATACACCAATCTTGCTCCGAACCTAGCCTCGGGGTTTTAAGGCTCGCTTGAACCCTTATCATTATCCAAGGCTTGCAAGTATCGCGTCGTCTGAACCACTTACTGTATAATCCAAAGATGTTTGATGACCACGCTATATCCCTGTGAAGATGG
>JBBPLX010000332.1:0-28035 GCA_038090015.1 Leccinellum albellum | reverse complement strand
GAACTGCGTGATTGACTCCTTTTCGATGGCCATGTCGCGTATGAAGCGGGCGGTCTTGGCGGTTTCCTTGCGAGAATGGACAAAGACGAGAGTTTGGTTTTTTCCCGCTTGATCAAGAAGCTTCTCGCAGCAAACTTCGTTCATGACCTGGAATCGCTTGATAGCCTTCTTCTCGGTAACTCCAATGAATTGTTGTTGAAGTCCACACGGACGGTAGGAGGGGTCGAAATAAAAGAGTCCTTTCGACTCGTCCACGCGGAGGAAAGTTGCGACATCTTGGTAATTCGGCAACGTTGCGGATAGCCCAACGAGTCGAACATAGTCACCCGTCTGCTCCATCCTCCGGATTGTTCGCGCGACAACACTTTCCAAGACGGGACCACGCTCATCGTGTAATAGATGGATCTCGTCGATGATCACGAGGCGGACGAGATTCGTGTAACTGGTATCCGTGCTCTTGCGACTGATGACGTCCCACTTTTCTGGCGTTGTCACGATGATCTGGGTCTCGGAGATTTGCTGCTTCGTCATTTGAGAATCGCCGGTCAGCTCGCCGACTTTGATGCCAAACGCGGAGGTAAGACGCGAAGTAAAGTTGCCGACCATCTCTTGTATGAGAGCCTTCATAGGAGCGGTATAGATAGTTTTGAACTGGTCGAGCGTGAACTTGCTAGTATCTTCATCTCTGTACTTTGCCAGCTCCTTAAGGGTGGTCATCATTGCAACGTTGGTCTGGGTTCACTGCATGAACGAGGACTTTGAAAGTACAATTATTCAGCTTACCTTCCCAGCCCGTCGGTACACACAGAAGTAGTGGTTCGTCTGTGCCAAATACAACAAGAAGCGGTAGGGGGTACCCCCCGCTCTTTACCCGATTGAGTTTCGGTACCGTGAGCGTGGCCCGTGCCCACTCGGGCAGCTTAGTTATAGGAACAAGCTCACTGCCGACATGCTTCTTGGGAGCAGGGACGTAGATCTCCTCGAAGCCCTTGCGAGAACGCATGAGAGACCGCTCAGGAAGCTTGGACTTTTTGTAAGACATCAGGCGTCCCCCTTGGCTAAATGCCATGCTCTCGAGGTCAACGGTCGCCTTCAGTTGGATTGTAGAGCCTGGCGCAAGTGTTGATGTCTTGGGTACTGCAGCAGCGGCTACTTCAACGTCCACGTCCATTGCATCATCGTGGGTCTTCTTGGCCTGTCGGTCACCCGCCAGCTCCCTCAGAATCCACCCAACGCTCTTCTCCCGCATCGCTACTTCCACGTTCACCCTACACCAGACTATGACGTCCCTATTCTTCAAGAACTTTGTGATGACGTGGAAGCTCTGGTACTCGAAGAACGAGGCGGGTTTGTTGGCAGTGGCGACCGGGCCGGAATAGACTCCAGATATCTGGCGCTGTACCCAAAAGCCATCGATGGTGTGCGGGGGAACGATGTCCTTGTCTAATTTGGCTTTCCCTGCTTGAGAGGTAGTGGAAGACCCACCGATGATGAGTTCATCCGCACCGGTGTCCTCCTCTCTTTCGCCTCCTTCCTTCGCTTCCTCCCCGCCTTCTCCATTGCCTTCGCCAGACTCGTCACGGATTTCGTGGCCTTCCTCGTCTTCCTCTTCCTGCTCATCCTCATCGAAGGCAACCGCAACACCGATTTCTTCATCAATCTCTGCGTCCTTCCGCTCCATGTCCGGGTCAGCCATCTCCTCGTCCTCGGCACCGTAGCTAGTTATTTTCTTGGACAAAGTGACCAGCTGGGAGAATGAGTCGTTGGAAATGCCGCCTAGAACGTCCTCGATCTCCTTTTTCTTGTCGAAATCCTTCATGTTTTCGTTCTTGAGGGTCTTGAGGACGGTGTCCGTGGCACTACGAACGATGTCGTGAGCCTGGTCACCAAGAGTCTGATGCACGGCTGATAGCATAAGCTCGTAGACCTCCTGGGTCTCCGCGGTGCGTGGTCAGTAAGTCAAACCCTCGATGCCACTTTTTCGAGAGCGTCGTGTCGGCAGGCATCTCCAGCTTTACTTCTCTTCAGCGTCCTTGGAGCGGCTCGTCGAACGCGTAAGTCCATCTTCTTGGGGTTAATTCAACCTGCAAGGGAAGTTGGCGCGCCATCCAGTTCGTTGCGTCGTGGGAGGGTGGGGCGATTGGTGGGCGTTTAAGCAGCAGCGATTGCGGGCCCAGAGGCAGCGAGTTCATAGATAACAAACAAGTGATGGGCGGAATGGCTATGTGTATGAACGACTGATCAATTAGATATATCCGCGAAACGAGAGAACGAGACATACATGTGATATGGTTCCGCTTGTGCTTATCTTGAGCGCTGCGAGTAGGGCAACCGAAGTCTCTCATCCAGAATTGTTAGGGACGAGGACAGAGGGCAAGGGAGTTGACGTCTGGAAAAAGGCGGGCGAGTACCTCATGGAGGACGAAAACTGGACAATGCAAGCATGGATGGATCCTCTAGCCGATCGGCGGCGTCAACCGATAGGGACTGTGGGTCGTGGTACTCGTCGGTGGGATGTGCCTCTGTTCAGGCGGGACTGAGATGGGATCGGGCACGAGAGTGTTGTGCGAGTTGGCGAAGAAACATAGATTGGGGGCAGAGAAGCCGGATGCGGGGGTCGACAGGACCAAGCCTACTTCAGAGGTGCTGTCGAAGTGCTAGGAGTGCGTGTGACCGAAAAGTCGCTGCCGCAAGATGAGATACAGGAAGGGATGGTGATAAGAAGGGTACGCACGAGTCGAATTCATTCTGGAGGGACGGGGAGGTCAGAGTAGTTGTCGCTTTTGCTCTTCATAGTCGAGAATGGGGTCACCGGTGTCGTTCAAGGCAGATATGTCTAGGTTGAGATACCTGATCACGTCTGAGGCAGGTGTTTGGGTTGGCGAAGGTCCAGCGGGTAAGATTCAGAATGCGGAGTTTGAACTCTGAGATGAACTGAGACTCCCTGCACAAGTGATTGTTTCGCGGTAGTAAGGACTCTGCGGAATCGGCAGGGTGTCAGTTACGCACATGTCGTCGGAGGCATAGTCCATGAAGAGGTACTATGTGTAGTTGTGCTCTTCCGCAACCCGGTGGAGGGTGACAACGTTGGGATGGGCTGACGCAAGACTATTTCCCGCATGTGCAATAATCAGTTGGCGCTGATGGGAGCCACTGAATATAGGAAGTGATGAGACACTACGGCATGGTAAACGACACCGTAGCCACCTATGCTAAGGACCTCGATGAGTTCGAGGGTGTCGTCGATGAACGTACCCAAGGCTGAGGAGGCGAGGAATTCGCAGAGGACTGCTTGGCCGGCGTCCGTAAGAGAGAAATACATGCATTACTATGTTCAGCTACGTACATTCTCCTACTCATTTCTATGTTCTGTTATACTCTATCCGTAACGTTCCTGTCTCGTCTGTGTAATGAGTAGTCATCACGTCTGGCCCACGATGCATGAGGTACCAGCCCTCGAAGTAGCCATCGTCGGCTACGCCAGCTCAACAACGTGCACGACTTCGCGAAGAGACGTGCAGTTCTATACCGGAGGTGGAGAGAAGGAATGTGATGCAGGACAGGATCGCACATATCGATGTCGAGCACGCCTTCGAGGAGGGCCCGCACATCCGGGTGGATTCCTTACTCAACCAGCAGCTTGTCGCGGACTATGCGCATCTGGACGGGGAGCGTGTTGAGCAAGAGGTGTAGGACTGTACATTGGATGCGTCGAGCAGTAGTGGAATGGGTGATGAGTGCTTCGTTTTGTTTTCCTGTGAGACGGATGCTGGCGACGGTGTGGAGTGCTTGGCGCTGAGGAGGAACAGGGCGTGCAGTAGTGCGAGGGAGAGGAGGATTTCGAGGGAGGTCAGCGCGAGGCGGGGGGAGATCGACATTGCAGAGGCAGATTGGTGGGACTGAGTCGGGCCAGCAAGAGAAGCCAAAGTAGTGGAGCTCGAGGAGGGATGACGTCGACGTGTGCCATGAGAAGCTGTCAGGCAGAGTCAGTAAATGGACACGTGAGAGAGGAGATGGACCGTATGAATGTCGTCACGAGCGCAACGACAGAGATTGACAGAGACTCTGACGCATCAGGAGCCAGTTTCGTTCATGCGTGAGATCGCCGTCTACGCCGATAACGTTGGCAAGGGTATTGCGTGAGATGCGGGGGAATGCATGCTCGGGCTGGGGATACTAAGAGTGCGGTGTAAGCAGGGGTTGTCGAGGGGGCGGGGTGGTTCAATGTTGCATCGCATCCGTCGACGTTCAATGTTCAACGTCGACAGATGCGATGCGAACGGTGGAGCGAGGGAGTTTGGAAACACAGGGACAGGTGAAGGACCTGGCTGAGGTGCATTCCAAAGTCCGCCCACGCATGCAAGCTATGTAATGATTAATATGAGATCATCAATACTCTCCGTAGCGACTTACTTTAACCCACAAGCAATGCCGTCGAGTTTGGTTTCATTGACCTGCTAGGCCTGCCGAATGACTTCCCCTTCCTCTAAGGCGCTCTTCATCCAGTTGAATCGACCCTCCTTCCCATCACGTTCTCCATTCTTCGTGTCTTAAGTCTCTCGATTCCGGGAACATATTCCTTCAAAAAAGTTTCGCATCATTCTTTGATTGACTTCGGGTATTGGTCCTTGCCGGAGAGATGATTGTGATACAAGTCTTCGCCAAAAAGTCGTTTGACTCTCGATATGGCGTGTGTAGTAAGCGATCAACAAGAGCGTTGATGACGCGTCCGAGAGTCAGTCAAGGATCTCTGATTGATAGCTCTCGTGTCCCATTATTCTTGGCACCAGAGCGACCTATATCTTTGACTCAGCCAGATCAATGAGATCGAGATTTCCGACCTTCAAGGGGGTATCCCTATCGACGAAGTATCCTTGGTGTGCACCATGATGGAGAACACGGAATGAGAGCGACTAGAGTGGTCATTGAACTTGGTCGCCGCAATCTAGTGGCAGTGGCTACCTTTGGCCAGAAAGGCGAGGGCACCGACCGCGTCCTTTACGGGTATCCCTTCCAGACCTCGAATAAAGACGCCTTTCTTACTAGTGTTGTCGAAAATTTTCAGACCGCTTCAGCTATTAGTCGAACCCTTGCCTATTGGTTGGGTGGAACCTGCGGAAGCAGAGAGTTCGTTGGCAAGAATATCCCGTAGCTCTTTGCTGTTTAACTTGACGAACGAAATTTTGATAGTATAATCGGCTGTCAGCGTCTTAAATTTGTGGATTAAGTGAAACAATACCAGTAGGTGTTAAATCGCCCTGATCAAAATGGAGATGCCTACAGGAAGTATGATGTTTCCGTCTCTTCCGCGATATGGAACGCCTGGAATCTTCTTTTGAATTTCAGGGGAACCGAATGGAACAGACCTCAGAACATGTACATCCCCATACCGTACTTCCGAGCGGAATCCTTACTAATATTTGCCTTGCTTTGCATACTAGTATATCTATCCCCTTGCGTGAGCATGGTATTGTTGAACTCGTGGGTCAGTATGATGGCACCAGCACACGTTAGATAGGAATGTAAGAAACACTAAAAGGGAGAAGTATACGGTACCTGAAAGTGCCATTTTGAGCACGGAAAACAAGGGCCCCGTAGTTGGCACTGACATCCATGTCGGTGTCGATGATGTTGGCCATTCCCGAGCGTCAATCGCTCAGGTCGTACTTCCAGATGATGGTAGGGAGACCGAGCGCATTGGCAGTCCAACGAGCACGGTTGTCGACCTACTAAAGAGAGGCTGTGGAAGATTGAACAAGATAACCATCAAAGTGACGAGATCCACACACCAGCATGTGGGAGTTACGCCGACGACAAGTTTGACGAAAAGGAAAGGGTGTATACAGCTAGAACGGGATGAGATACGAAGAGGAGAAAGAGGAGGGGAAATTGTATGATAGTAGAACTCTGCAAAGGCCTCTTCGTTGGTGAGTGTAGTCACTGAGAGGGATAAATATCTACAAGGCGAACAAAAGGGGGAGGACGGACTATAACGGTGGGACCATAACAATGGGACCACGTGTCCGGGGAAGGACATGGTGTGCTTCGAGGGGCCAATCTAAGACATATGGCTGGGAGGGATGAGAAAAAGAAATGCAAGAATGGAAATGGACGTACTGACTTTCTGATCGTTCTGTGCGAGGGATGACTGAAATTCGAATGACGTACGTCTTTCCTGCACAGGTCCAGGGCCTAAATAAACAATGTATGCCGTTGTAGTCCGTCACAAGCACTTCGTCGAGCAATAGTAGATCGGTCTTAAATGTACCCTTTGGAAACTTAAAATTTTCAAACTTGTCGAAGTGCAAAGGTGCGACGCAGCGCCACCGCTCAGGAAGTACTGACTGGTCGTCCCAGATGATTCGACCGCCGGTGATCTCCCTCCGCTGAAGGCGACCTTTGACAAACAATGTCTAGGCACCTCAACTAAAACGCAACCTAAGGGGAGGGGACTGTAGTCGAAGGGAAGTCCAACGAGAACAAGACTGGCTTGTTCCGTTGCTGCATTCAAGTATATATACTACAGGTACATGCGCACAGACCAAGCTGTGTCTGACGATAAGCTATCTAGTACTACCTAATAAAGTTATAGTGGTCTCATGGTCGTGAGAGTATCGATGGACATTAAATACTCGTGTACGCCATGAGGCGGTCTAGACTATGACATCATACATAAAGCAGTGGCACGTGACATCACGTGACTGATCATGTGATAGCTGACTAAGCAGGTCATGTGACTTTGAAGAGAAGAAAATAAATGCAAAAGGTGGGTGAATCGGAGAACAATCACCCGGCCGGAGCCTTTGCCAAGCTCCAGTCCCACTTCACTGCGCTCAAAGAGTGCAACCACGAGATCCTGCAGAAGATCCAGGTCATGATTGGCCTGTCGAAACTGCCCAAATATGCGGACTTCGCCACGCAAGTCCTCAACAGTAAGCCGGAACCGGCTGAAACCAAGGATGCCATCTCTTTGGATGTGCTGGAGCGGATGACAGTGGCAGCCTGGCAACAACATGTTTTCAGGCATAAGCCCAATCACAACCGTGCCAATAAGATCTCCACGGTTAAGCGGAAAGGCGAAGAAGACCCGTCCTTCAACGATCAAAAGGAGAATGGAAAGGATGACGAGCGGCGCAAGAAGCACCAAGGTAAACGCTCCGAGGAGGGCGAAAAGAAACGAGGCAGCAGACGTGAGCGGGCTAAGGCCAGAGCCGCCGCTGCTACCAAAGACGCCTCGGAAAGCGAGGATGAGGACTCCAATGATACGGCAGCCCCAGCTCCTACAAAGAGCACCAAAGCGAAGGCATCCTTTGCATTCGCTAACATTTCACAGGCCCCTCGTCCACGTCAATTCCACCCTCTCCCTCGTCCCCCCGTCATCATCGATCCCGCCTCTTCCGTCTTTTCCGAACCCGTCCGTGATATCCGGAAGACTTCACACATGCCTGGTGCGACCCATTATGGGCCCGCGGTGTTCCCTCACACCTCCGCCACCATCTCCCTCTCCAAGAAGATGGAGGTGCCACTCACAGCGCAGACCGTGCGCATCCTCAATCCCATTGCCAATTGGTGCATGGATTGGTCTGACGGTATCCTGTCCTCCTCCCGCCTCTCCCTCATCAACCGTCTTGAAGACGTTGAACGGGAAGCCCTCACTGACACTACAGCACTCATGGAGATCGACGGTGAAGACTCCGTCTCCCTCAGTGATGCCGAAGTCCACGATGAGTACATCTCTCGGTTCTTCGATGAGGCCGCGGATGAAAATATGTGGTACGCCCCTGACTTCCTCTGCCCTAACTACGCTAACTCTGTCATGCGGACTTCTTCGCCACAGAAACGTAGTATACATGTTCCGGACTCGTTTGTAGTAGATACAAATAAATCTATTACTTTATCACAAACGATGTGCGATGACTGTAAGGGAAAAGCAAAAGCAAACGCAAACCAACTACCGCCCGACATGTGGCTATTGGATTCCGGAGCTTCATCGCATTTCACGCACGACATAAATGACTTCTCCGAGTACCACGAATATGAGACGCCGACTCATTCACAAACAGCAAACGGAAAGGCACCCATACTCGGTGTCGGAACCGTTTTAATCGAATTTAAAGGCAAGACTGTTCGCCTATCGCCAGTCATTTACATACCAACATGTCAGGTAAAGCTCATATCCATGGGGACGTTATTACAGGAAGACAATTGTCTTACCCTGAAGACGTCGAACGGACTAATCGAGTTCTTTGACCGCTGTTCCCGGAAAGTCATACTTTCCTTCCACACACACGGAGATACCATGTATTGGCTCCGTGCCCCCATACTTACAGCCCAGAACCACAATGTGACAATGAGTTCCGTTGATTATGATACAATGCACCGGAGATTAGGGCACCCCTCCTGAGATGTCCTCAAAGCTGCCCGCAAACACACAAAGGACTTCCCTGAGATTGACATACCCTCTCAAGTCCCTATTTGTCCAGGATGCGAACTTGGTAAACAACCAAACCGCCCATTCCCTCACAATGAAACATGTGCTTCTAAGCCATTTGAGTTAATCCATGCCGATCTCAAATCATATGAGGTTGAATCACATCATCGGTATAAATATGCCGTCGTATTCCTGGATGACTACACATCCATGGCCTGGGCAAACCCCATCTGGTCTAAGGATCAAACCCTAAAAGTAGTTAAACACTTCTTTTCCTACGTCCGCAACCAATACGATACCCGGATCAAAGGTTGGATGTCCGATGCCAGTGGAGAATTCACCTCGAAAGCTTTCATTGACTACATGAAAGACAACGGAACACATATTTACCAGTCTGCCCCGTATGCTCACCAGCAGAACGGGAGAGCGGAACGACTTATCTGGACTTTGTCCGATAAAGCTCAGGCAATGAGGTTACATGCCTGTTTACCTCCAAACACCTGGGAGTTTGCGTTAGAGCATGCTGCTCACGTATACAACTGAACCCCAATGGTCCATATCTGATGGAAAACCCCCCATGAACTACTCAAGGGGGAGAAACCTTCTGTTTCTCATCTCTGAGTCTTCGGATGTGGTGCTTATGTTCACATCCCTGCAGAAACTCGTGGTGGTAAGCTCCAACCTAAGTCGGAGCTCATGATCTATCTCGGAACCGCTTCCGGTAGTTGATAAGAATCCTATATTCTTGTGCCCGACTGGCGCAATCTTCACCGCCGCTCACGCGGTCTTTGACGAAACTTTATTCCCTCGGTGCCCCAAATCCACACCTCACAGACCGGTTGGATGTCCTCCCGCCAATGCGGTCCCCCATGACCATGACAACCCGCCCGGTCCTCTGGATTCCGGCGATGATTCCGATGATGGTGACTTACCCCGTCCGGGCCCCTCCTCTTCTCGACTACCATCCTGAGAAATAATGTCTTCACCTTCCCCGCCGGAACCAGAACCAGAGCGACCAGTAACACCGGAATGCCCTAGACGCCGTGTCCTTACTCCTCCACCTCGCCTGGATCGCCCCCGGCGTGAACACCGTGCACCGCTCCGACCTGGAAACGTGTATGGTGAACGCCGTCACCTGCTCAATCAGCTTCGTGATCTTGAGCTCAATACCCCGTGGGCTCCGGAGGATGACGGACGTGAGCAACCAGTTCCCGGTGGGCTTCCCGCATCTCCTACTCCGTCGGAGGATGACGTAGACCGCCTCACCCGGGAAGGGGGGGAATCTTTACTCACATTCCTCACGTCAAAGGCCATACAGCCGAATTACCATGACTGGAAATACAAAGATACACTCAAGCTCCCAGCCGAAGAGCAGAAACTCTGGCATGAAGCATGTCTTCGAGAGCTACGAATGCTCAAAGACCGTGAAGTCTATAAAATAGTCCCAAGACCATCCAACCGGAAAGTAATCCGGAACCGTTGGGTCTTCGATGTCAAACCGGATGGTCGGAAACGTGCCCGCTTGGTAGCCAAAGGCTTCTCCCAGGTTGAGGGTCTCGATTTTGACCAAATATTCTCACCCATCGTACGATTTGAGACAGTGCGGGCAATGCTTGCCCTCTCCACCCTAGAAAAGTGGCACTTAACCGGGCTAGATGTCCGCTCCGCTTATCTCTATGGAAAACTCAACAAAGAAATATACATGGAATTTCTGGAAGGGTTCTTGCCATCCAATTCAAAAGGCAAAGTTCTCCGACTCCTCCGCGCCCTTTACAGCCTGAAACAAGCTGGTTTAGCTTGGTGGCATGCATTAGACCAGTCAATGAGAGAACTCGGCTTCGAGCGTCTGAAATCCGACGCAGGCCTCTTTATATTCCGTGACGGTAACAAAGTCATCCTTGCCATCATCTACGTAGACAATGCCCTCTTCTGCGGACCAAACAAAACCTGAGTAGAAAAGGTCAAGGCCGCTTTCATGAAAAAGTGGGAATGTTACAACCTTGGTGAACCAACCAAATTCTTGAAGATGAGAATCCGGTGTGACAGTCAGAAATTATACCTAGACCAATCCGCCTACCTCGAGACAATCCTGGAACGTTTCAATGTTACCAATGCACGGACTGCTCAGACCCCTCTACCTTCTGGTTACTACCCCGAGAAGAATACACTCCCGGTCAATCTGGAACTCCGTCTCCGGTTTCAAACCATGATCGGATCACTCATGTACCTAATGATCGGTACCAGGCCTGACATCGCCTATGCTGTCACACAGCTTGCCAGACAGGCAGCTAATCCCTCCCAAGACCACCTGGATAAAGCGTACTATATCTGTAGATACCTTTTAGGTATGCGGAGGTACTCCCTAGTTTACAATGGAAGCTCTGGAAAAGGCTTGATTGCCTGCACAGACTCCAATTGGGGACAGGATATTCAGACCGGACACTCGCAGACAGGCTTCTACCTGAAACTAGCGGATGGAATATTCCTCTGGAATTCACACCTACAGAAAACCACAGCACTATCTTCTACGGAAGCAGAGTACATGGCGATTCTGGCAGATGATGGGTGAGCTCGGCTTTAAGCTGTGCCCGATCCCCATATGTGGCGACAATTAAGGATCTCGGCCGAGAATCCCGTCACAGAAAAACGATCCAAACACATCAGACTATGATATCATTTTGTACGTGACACAGTCATGCAAGATAAGATAATCGAGCTGTTCTATATAGAAGGGACCAAAAATCCCGCTGACATGTTCACGAAGAACCTTACGTTCGATAAATTCGTTGAATGTCAATCTCAACTCGGTCTTGAATTCTACTCAGACTGAATGCTTGCTGGTTATTATGCCATGCAGATGTCCTATCAAACTTCCTTACATATCCGAAACAGTATATTTAGCAAGGGGGAGTGTTGAAAGTACGGGCTAGTAGTGCACTTATAGTAGATAGTTCACACGCCTGTATTATATAACAGTGCTCGGCCGCGTCTGAGTTTAAATTGGAGTTTCACTCTTTTCTTCCTTCAACCACAACGTTCCATCTTACCAGACCGTTACTACACAAAGTGAGTACCTCGAGTATGTAACTTCCATACCTCGAACACCTGGCACCCACTGGCACCAACCACTCCCATGGAGTCAGGCCCCACCCCTCCAAAACCACTAGAAGCCGCCGCGGCAAAGGTCACGCCGGTAGTAGGGCAACCATCAACCCTCCCCGTCCGATGCTTCATCATCACAAGAAAAGGTAAACATATCAGATCGTAGCTCAACGACATCAAATCATGACTTTTGACGGAGTCAAGTACGAGTTGATTTGGAGATGAGCCTGCATCTCGCCAGGTCGCACTCTTGATGGAAAAAAATAGACATCTTGCAATAAAGGTCGAACATGCGAAGGTGGAGAAGTCCACCCAGCTTGCATGTGAAAAGATGCTAAATGACAATGCAAACACGCAAGCTATACACAAACGCTTGATAAAAGACAAGGAGGTCGAGATTCGGCTGCAGGAAGTAAAGGTGCAGGACAAAGAGGCCGATATTTGGCTTTAGCATGCAAAGGCTGAGGCTGTGAGAGCAGAGATGAAATTGCTGCGTCTGCAGGTGAAGGTGAAGGGGATAGACTGACTCGGACCCCTAGTATTTGCCAGCATATTGTACCTCGAGTCCTTATTCTTTGTATTCTAGTTGTATCCGAGACTATAAATTATGTTCTTCCTGACTGTCCAGCAACTGCTGCATTAACCTGACATCAGGACCGCCACCCTAGCATGATTTTCTCTTTGCGTGATCTTGCAAATGTGATCAACATCACAAAACAATGTGAACTGGTGTAAGGTCATGTAAAGGATTACAATATCTTCTCCAACAAGAAGCAATTAATGTCAGGCAGAGGACTATTGACGTTGTTAGAAAATGATGTACAAACTGGCCAGCCCCAACACTACTCTTGTATAATGTTCTCATTGTGGTAGTTGGTGGGAATATCTCTCCTTCGTTAATCAGTACTCTTGAAGGCTGTGCCATGTGCTGCATTTATTCCGGGACTTATAAGTCCTCTGTAATGGTTGACATTCTTATCAGGATCACCACCCTAGCATGATTTTTCCTTGCAATGTGATCAACATCACACAACAATGTGAACTGCATCAGCAAATCACTTTCAACTCTAGAGTGCTCCACAGCACTGGCAAGTAACCATACTTGCACAGTGAGGTCCAGGCTAGACAGCCAGTCCAAGTCATGCATTTTGCTATGCATGGCTATGGACTGCTATGGTTGTTATTCACAGGTACAAGTGAATTCTTCTCCTCGCCACTGTAGAGCACTAGCCAGTAGTCTCAAGTATAGTATTTTCGCCAGAGTAGTAATTTCCGGGACTGATGCCAAGCATGCAAATCATTCCAAATTATGACAAAAACAACGCTCGTGTTCGCAACCGTGACTGCACTGTACAACGGCACAGCTTTCGAGTAACCAACCTAAACAAGGATACTATACTACAATGAAGCTAATGAAAAAATGTTTCTACCCGCCACTGGCAGGCCCACTAATCCAAAACGACATTTAAATGATCGTGGCGCTCAACGTGGGTGTCAATTTCCTGAAGCAAAGCCCTAATCGATGCTCAGATATAATCACAGACTCCAGCCAAAACATACTTACCACCCTTCCCGACCCCATTGTGATAACTGTTCCTGCAGCCGTGGACCGTGATACGCGTGTTTGAGAACTTGATCGACCATTGACAACAAGCTGCGGTAAATCGACGAATATGATTTCCCGGAGAACTGTGGGATGGACCTGCCCAAACCATTCTGAGCAAAACCGTCAAGCACGCAGTTGTGCTAGAAGAAACTGTCAGTATGCCAAAAAAAAAGGGTTCTGTACGACTTACCGCAGCCGCTACAAGCGCCAAACAAGTCACTGGGATCGAACTGCGAAATAAATCAGGGTGTTTATCCGCAATGCGATAGGAACCGAGGTAAAAAAATTCTATCAAAGCTTGTTTCAGAGCCGGGTGAGTGAAGTTCTTTGTCTTTCCCTGAAACACACATTAGTTGTACAAACAACGACTGAATGAAAGCGGGGCTTACATTTTCGTCCAAGCCATCCCGCAAAAAAAGGGATCGGTCAATAAGGCTCATTGCCCTAGACTTCACCCACTGTGTTCGCTCTTCTGTACCAGGAGGAGCGACTAAACCGTATGCAGATGGGGCAATGCTAACGGCGACAGTCTTCAGTTCTGAACGCCACGTAGCGATGTCGGCGAGGAGCTTTGATGTTTGTTAGTAATAATACCCTTAGTCTGTATGCCACACGACATACGAGCGAAGCCATATTGACTTGCTGTTCTGGCCAGTAACCTCCAAGAGGTGTCAAAATCAATGCGTGACTTGCAGACACCACTCACCAGGTTCTAGTGTAACATTGTTTTGAGACCACTCCACGACAGTAGCAACGAGAGCCTCCGTGACCGATGTTTTGAGATCACGAGATTTAGAAGGGAACGGGTTCGTGAGCACATGAGCGATCCGACAGTCCCGCTTAGCGTCTTCTAGGAGGTCCTTCCAGACGGGTGGATAGTATCCAAGCGTGTCTGGGGAAACGGGGTCATCTTTCGACTTCTTGGAGTTCTGTGGAGCGCGGGTCCTAGTTTCTTCGATGGTCGACTGCTTTTGGTCCACAACGTCGGATACGGCAGCTGATTGTCAGCCGGAACAAGGGGCGGAAAGGCGAACACTTAGATTCCGGTGCGCTTGACTTGCAGCATTCGATGACGCAGTAGCCAATCGGTCAGGGTGAGGAGCAGAGGGGTGCCCGTTTACTTGATGGTGGGAGTCAAGCACGTCAACGACATTGCCATGATTTGCAACCTAAAGAACTCGTAAGGCAATGGTGGATGGAAAAGGATAAACATACCAAAGATTCTCCGCCGTCTGGATCCCTAAGAGCCTGCAGAGCGGCATCATCGTCTTCATCGCGCGAGTGATCAAATGTGAATTCATCGGCAAGCAGAATGTGACGAGGTGGTGTGTTGCTTCGAGGTTCTTGAGAAAAGCCTACAGAAACACCAATTCATGATTAGAGTATATAATGATTCGGGCAACATACCTGGGTGAACGACCTCCCGCCGATTGGTACTACCCCAACCATTAGTGTCACTATCATTACCTCCATCGGAGACCTCTGAATGTTCATTGTCTGAGGACTTGGACGAGCTTTCGGACGTTTCCCCAGCGTGCATGGATGCATCTGAACGGTGGTCGACATCGTAGCTCCGGGACGCAGAGGGAACAGAGGGGTTTGACAGCAAAGCGGGATCAATCTGAGAGTCAGTGATGCTTGATCTTCCATACAATGGCTGAGAAGGTACCCAATCCCGCACATCTGACACTGACAGTTGTCTTGAAAGAGGACGAGACGATGGCGAGAGTCAGGTATCCGAGGTTGAGTGGAGGCAAAGTAAGGATTGTTAGACGCCTGAGAGTCACATTCAGTCGCTGGGGGAGCTGCAAAACCAAACCGTTGGGAATCAGAAGTATGTTGATGGAAAGTGGGTAGCAGTGCGCTTGCTGCCGAAACCGGCAGCTCCGAAACATATGGCGGGAGAGGCTGGAACCGAAGCACAAATCAGCAAGTTCTTGAGTGCAAAGGGAGACTTACCTTCTTGGTACGCCCTCTTCTAGATTTATCTGGTGCGAAAGGGTTGTTGAGAGTACCTTCAGGAATGTCGGTAGTCTTCTTAGACAACCTGATCGGTGCCTCAAGTACCGTTTCAAGCCTCTGCAACTGGTTGATCCTACCACCGGATCCGGCCCCAGACCTGCTGGAACGGCGAGGCTCTGTCCCGTGCGGCTGGTCCTCAGGCCGTCCAGAGTCGAGGACAGTGTTTTTGGAACGCTTTTGAACTTGAGCTACAATGCCAGGGACCGTATCGCCTTCAGCACGGCGCTTGGACTTGCTCTTCTTCCTCTTTGGGGATATGATGGACCAACTAGAATCCATCGAGGTCAATGTGAAGGCCGCAACGAAGAGAGTAGTAGGCAAGAAAGCAAGGTGGAATCCACACCGAGTTGTCGCTTGCTTGCTTTGCTTTTATACTGGTAAAATACTGGTCCGCGTGGATGCAGTGCTGGATGTCATGCTGCGAACTTTGAGTCAGTACGAGTCAGTTCAATAAGCAAAGCGTATCAGAGGCAAAATTACTTGGTCCGGATTAGCGAGTTGGCATCGGAGCAGGCGGGGCATGAGGCATTAAGACTACAAGTTGACATAACTAAATATATAGTAAGCCAAGTCCGTCAACGAACGGAAAAAGCCAGATGGTGGGTAATTCGTACTAATTGGTACTACATACTACTGCGCCCGTCTAAAGCATTTATTCGGCTGAGGGGGGTTGTCCATACTCCGTACCCCATCGCAGAGCGCAAGCCGCTTCCGGTAAGAAGGTACTGCTGAGCCGCCAGCGAAATCAGACTCCAGATCGGTGTCCAAGTCGGGGGCAGGGGACGAATCAGGGGGAGAGTCCAAGTGGGGGATGGGGTCCAGATCAGGAGCAGAGTCGTCGGGGGCGGGGTCCAAGTCCAGAGCAGGATCTGATTCAGGGGTGGGGTCCGAGTCGGGATTGGTCGGTAATGTGATAGATGAAATGAATTTCACATAGTCATCTCGAATGCCCTGTATTGCCTTCGCGATTTCAGCGGGCTTCTCGACAGGCATCGTAGGTAGAAATTCATCGAAAATAGATAGTATGTCAGAGAAACGTACTCCAGGGCTAGTCTCGCTTCATACTCCTTCTGCGAGAACCTTCCGCCACCCATCTACGAGGGGTAGCAAATCTCTGAAATATGGAGACACTTGATTATGAAAATCTTTCCAACGGTTGTCCCGAAGAAGCAGGGAAGATTTAGCATCACTTGCAGCAGTGAGATTTGTCATAGCGTCGTCGCTCCAGCGACCCAAGACCGTTGCCTTGGGATCAACATCCACGCGTTCACAACTAAGCGGACCGTCGTATAGAATCATGACCCAAATGAGAACGTAAAATAATGACTCGATGTCGTCAGAATGTGTGTGCATCAAGTTGATAGTAATGTTGTCGTCTAGAAAGACGCGTGTATTGGACAGAGTCTTGCAGGTTGATCGACGACCCTGTGATGCCTCCTCTTGTTCAACCAGTCCTCGAATTTGATCGAGGAGGTTTATCGACATGAAGGGTAGCGTCCCCTACAGGTGCTGAGTCAAAAGATGTGACATTTATAGTGTATTTGCTTATGGTACCACCAACAGTGTACTCCTCGCTCTCATTCACTTCTGCTCCAAACTCCCAGTCGAGAAGGAGTCCACGTGAATGGTCCTCATCCCCGTGTCGAATGGAATAGTGAGCGACTCAAGCGAGTCGGTTGGCAAGATTGACGGGATGTTGTGAGGGAACGATGCAAATATCACATTGATGGTATGTCCTAGGGCGTGAGCAGTAGTGGATGAGTCATACACGACACTTCCCTCGAGCTCCCGAGCAGTCAGCAAGTCCATAGACTGAACTGTTCGCCCTTTTCTCGGAACGGGAAGGGAACCAAAGGACTTGTAGCACCCGCCGTCAGCAACGGTCAAGTATTTGATCTTCTTGTTTCCAGTCCGCGACGCCATTGTGTTTGGAGAGGGATATCGAGTTCGACGTTCGACTGCGAGGCTGTCTGCGACGCCACTGGCAACTGCAGTGGTGCCACCATCAAAAAATTTCCATACTTGGTTCACTAGTAGTACTTATTATAACAGCAGCACTGTAAAAAAAAAACAAGTTAACCGAGACTAAGAGAAAGGTAAGTATCTTTATCAAAGTACTTGTTAAGATAGAATTCGGTCGAATGATCAAAGGAATTATGAGTTGTCAAACGGGGGTCTGCGGAGGCTCCATATCAAGGTACGAGGTGGGCATATGCCCTTATCTGAGCAACGGGAATTACATTGCCCTGGCGCATACCATTGGCCCTTTTAGCGCGCTTGAGGACTTGGAGTTGCGATGCAGCGTCTTCGCCGCACGAGTCAAAACGTTGCACGTAAACCAAGAATTTGTCTTCCCAAGGCCACTCTATGCCTGCTTTCGCCACCGGGCGCATGATGCAGTGCAACTGACCTACTGTATGGCCTGTGAGGACGAAATGAGTCATGCTCTATGAAAGGAGGAAATCAGTGTTTGTCTTACCTCGCAGACCGCTAAAGGGCCAATCTGTGCTTGCATCACTGTTGACAATGGCAGCATCATAGCGGCCCAAAGTCCACTCATTGTTCGGAGGAGATGCAAAGAGTGTTTGTGCAGGAGAGACCTCGCGTACACCATGTAGTGGGATATTCTGTACTCGTACCTTGAACCAAACTTGCAAATCACTGAAAGGGAGTATGGATGTGGATGATGCACGGCGGGGACCTCCGACAGGGTGAACGAATGGACCATGGTGTGCTCGTTCGTGGGTCAGATAATCTGAGAGAGCCGCTCGTAAGTCAGGTATTCCACATTTTGCCGCTGCCTCGTCGACGCTGATCCGTCGTATGGAGGGATCGTAGGAGAGATGTAAGGCCATGGTACCAACACAAAATGTGCAAAGAGGAAGAGGGACGGTCCCCGGCTCTTTTGTGCGAAGGCGTGCAGATATATCGAAGTAGTTGGTTGGAGGATGCGCGGGGCCAAAAACTGGGGTGGGATCAGGATCATTTATGTTGGAATTGCCAGCTGCATGGTCGTTCGTAAAGTCCTCGCTGTCACTTTCATGACTACCTTCCAAACCTCCGGGAAGACCCAGGCCAGAAAGTTCCCGCTCACGAATTGATGTTGCAAGTTCAAATGTTCGACATTTTTCTGCTCAATCTAGATAGTGACAAATTTGGGGGTCGTAGTTGTTGTTGTTACTGGCACTTGCGGGGGTCTTGATCTCCGAGACGTGAGCGTGTTCCATAATATCCGCGGACCACTGGATAGGGACCCCGAGTCGTTGTATGCTTGGTACGATGCTTTGCATCAGTTCGAGCTTCGGGATATACCAGTTGTTGATCGGTTTGTTTTTGATCCCGCGGCACGCTCCACAGTCAAGGATCAATTGTTTATTTTTGTGAAAGGTATCCAAGGCAGCGGAAATAAGTTGAATGTCATCGGAGTCGATCTGATAGGCTTGGACACGGTACCGGAAGTCCATTAGCGTGCGAATCGCCATGACAAAGTTCGAAGGAGCAGCGCCTGCGATTATTGAGACGAGGTATCGCTGAATGTCACGGTGCACTCGTCCGGTGACTTGTTTCAACTTGGAGATCCTGGTCTTGAAGTGACGATACCCAGTGGTGGGTTGCAGAACTGATAATCGAAAGTCGAATTCGGAGTCCCCAACAACATTCAGACAACACTTGACATCGTGGTCCCAACACTCCTTATGCAGTTGGTGCAGCATCTCGGGTGTGATAAACAAGCTGGGACAAGAGAGGAGGAAGTTTCTAAAAAATGCTTCACTGACGCCATTCAGGCGGAACCGCTGTGCCTCATGAAAGAATGCTTGGATATCTGAGGGATCGGCTTTGGATTGCACAACAGAAATTTGCGCGAGCATTGTTGAGGCGGTTTGGGGTTCATGACGAAAGTTGTCGCCAAATTGCTTGTACATAGCCATGGTTACGGGAGATGTTTTCCCTCCAACGCACGAGACCATGGCAGCTTCGGGAGTGTCCACGATATAACTTGCGACCGGTGTGAAGCTGTATCGCATCTGACCAACGGGATCCGGTAGCATAGCACCATATTGAGCAGCCTTCTTGAGAGGCTCAAGAACAATGTCTAAACATTGATGAATTAACCTATCCTCTAAAACACCGCGCAGACGTTTGTTCTTATGCAAGAACTTTGGAACGGGCAAGAGGGTGGTGAGCATAAACGAGTTTGACGATAACTTAAGGCGCGTTGACATCTTGATGTTGGCGAGACTTATGAGTAAGGGATGTGCGACTTGGCCGCCGCACAGCATTGTGATATTTGTCTTGTTGGAAGAAAGGATAACACCCAGGAGTGTCGCTCCCGTTGGAAGCTGCGACTGTGAGTAGATTAGTTGGAGACAGCGAGTACATCAGGAAACCAATGAGAGTTTGGTCAACTCTTATATAGCATTAGCATGATTATCAAGTACATTCAAGGTTATAATTCTGATATCCATTTTGATCATGCAAGATACTCCATGTGAGAGTTGACAAGCATGATCATTTATTCTAACTTATAGAGTTGTTTATCAATTCTCTTATAATTTCCTCTCTGACCAACATAGCTTATATTTGAAGGAGTGGCAGACATTATCAAATTTTTCTTACTGTTAAATATGGTAGATGTTATCATTACAACATAACTGATCAAGCTCTTCTTTTTTATGCAGCAGATAATATTAATTCATCATGAAACAACTGATCATCCATTTCAGAATAATATATCTGATTCTAGATATCATAAGTAATACCATAGATTTGCATGATCATAAACATACTTTTGACTTCTATTTTGTATTTCAGATCTATACTATCACAAAGAAAACTATGTTCACATTTATATCATAGATACATTAGATCTATATAGTCATAATGATATGTATTATCATTCATGTCTATTATCAATATTTCTGATTCTACATCTCCTTTTTGTATTTCAGATCTATACTACCATAAAGAAAACTATGTTCATTTTCATATCATAGACACATAAGACCTATATAGTCATAATGATATACATTGTCATTCATGTCTATTATCAATATTCCTGATCTCATATTTCCATTTTGTATTCCAGATCTACACTACCACAAAGAAAATTGTGTTCATTTTCATATTATAGATACATTAGATCTATATAGTCATAATGATACATATTGTCATTCATGTCTACTGATGATATTCCTGATCCTGTATTTCCATTTTGTATTTCAGATCCATACTACCACAAAGAAAACTGTGTTCATTTTCACATTATAGATACATCAGATTTATATAATCATAACGATACATATTATCACTCATGTCTACTGCTGATATTCCTGATCCTATATTTATATTTTATATTTCAGAACTAAACCATCATAAAGACAGCTGTGTTCATTTTAATATCATAGATACAGTAGTTGACATAACATTCTTCATGCTATATATTATACATCAGATCTCCACAGTCATAGTGATGTACATTATCATTCATGTCTGTTATATAGGGGTTGACATCATCAATCACATATTTCTACCCTCACTGTCAGACCACCATAGAGATACTGGTAATAATTTTTATAATACTGACATGTCTGATCACATCTGACAGTCTTGATCATGTACTTTGTGTTGTAGGCTTATGGCTGATACATTTGATCAAGTTTTGCTTACTGCTGAATATAATCAGTCATACCATTAGTAGCATATAACTTGTCACATTAGATATGTACCTGGGTGGTTAGACAGCTGGTATACTTAACCATCCTTGCATTATTATTTTTTAATCATGTAAAGCAGAAATATATTCTTGAAATTTCATTACATATATATCCAGCAAACATGAACACAACAATGTTATAATTTATTGGTGGATAGTGATAACGGTGTACTGAATATGACTAGGAAGCGTAACAAGCACTGGTTAACCTGTCCTAATTAGCACCTGTCACATTCCTCTCATTCAGCTCTGCGCGCTTCTGGCGGATCCTCGCAAGGGCACTGTTCTTAGATGGCAAACGTTCAACCTCCGAGTATAGGGGAAATATTTGTCTACTCTCCTGAATTAGACTATGATAAATTCTTGAAGGGATGCAGCCTTACCGATTCCACCACACCATCAACTGATCGACTTCATCCTTTTCATCCGGATCATCTAGCAGCTCCAGGATACTGGCATAGAAGCGCTCAGAATCTGTGACTAAGTCAGTGTGAGAAAATACTTGCGCCGACGTTAATGCGAAGCGAGCCTAAACGAGATTGAGTTTATTCACACAATTTCTCGATCACCTCACCTGTGTTGCAACGTACGCCAGCGAGGCCTTCGTAACTGAACGCATCCCATGAATGCGTGCATTTCCAGAGCGCGTGGCCTTCGGTTCCTGGTCCACTGAACTGGGTGACGTGAAAACATGTTTGAATGCCTTTATCGGACGACTTCAGTCAGCAACATTGCAATATCCGGATCGTTAGTGCGTACTGCCACAAGAAGGCCACTGCGGAGCAGCCCATTCCATGGGTCATCAGAGTCATACATGTAGTTGGCATACAAAAAAATTGGCCACTGGTCTCCCGCGACTTGCAGTTCACCATTTGCCAGTTTTGTACGTGTCCTGTTGGTAAATCAGAAAAATACTAGCAGAAAAAAAGACAACTCACTCGTGATTACTCCAATCAAGACCCGCCGGGCAGATCAGAGCCCCAGTACGGTCGTGATTAAAGCCGCGTCCAGACTTCACGTTATGGGGGATGTGAGGACTAAGCGATTGGCCTTTTGGAGTAATCCAATCGATGATCGGTCCTTTCATTCCTTTAGTATCATCAGCGTGAGCACCATTGGCGCCCTTCTGAATCTGTAGAATTGGGTAGGGTAGGTACATTAGTCAAAGTCAATGATGAACGTACCAGGTCTGCTATTGCAATCACCTCTTCCTCCGAGGACTCCATAAGTCGCGCCTCTAGCCCTGGGACGGTTCGAAGAAGATTGCGGAAGACGGCATACTCCTTCCTCTCACTGCTGGTTAG
Organism: Leccinellum albellum; assembly: GCA_038090015.1. NCBI lineage: Eukaryota > Fungi > Basidiomycota > Agaricomycetes > Boletales > Boletaceae > Leccinellum > Leccinellum albellum. Next base: position 5,857 of record JBBPLX010000332.1, on the reverse strand, counting down.
TTCAAGAGTTATCCAAACACCGAACTTTGATGACAACGCACACAGCTGTTAAAGAATCTTCGTGGTCATCACCAGACATCAACTGAACGCCGTTTGTAATAAGGGTCTGCACATTGCAGAACACGTGGACGGCTCTGCCAAAGTGGCGCCCGTGATGGACTAAGGGATCTTGGGTAGTCCTGTTGCAACGGTAAGCTTGTTGAGGTCGGATTGGAAAAGACACTCATGGCTTCTTTCTTGGACCCAGCTGCAGAGCGTCAGAAGACACATGCTTCCTACCGGATGCAGTAAGGTCATCGTGGTCAGTGGCACTAGTAGTTGCGGACATCAAGATAGGTCAGACGAAAGCTACGCATTGCTTCCCGAATAACGAACCCCTTATATATGCTGCACCACCGTGGTGAGCGAGCAACCTACGCATTCAGCAAGCCTGCGCGGATACGGGAGATCGCTTGCCATTGTCTTTGTGAGATGAGAAATTTTGATGCAGTGCCGCTGCCGCAGCGGACGGTAGCGAGGATGGTTGGCGAGCGCCCGAGCCGCGATCTGAAAGGAGTGGGAAAATCGGGACTTCACTTGAACTGGGACATTTCGTGTACGTTAAGGTGCGCTTCGGAACGGGATCAAGTCTTGAAGCCGATTGGGCTGTCAGCCCGGACTAAGTACGAATTTGTCAAAAAAAAAAAACTCAAACACGCCACATTATTTTCCAACACTACTTTGTCCGCCCGCCACTTTGGCGACCCACCAAGAGGATCCTTTGACATGTGGGAAAATTCAGGTATGCCCACAAAGTGATCGCGTCATAGTGATTCTCACCACTACTACGGCTCACTGGCACCAGCTAGCAATGGTGCCAGTGAACAATCCCATGCCGTTGTGCAAAGCGTTAGCGTGTTCGATGTCAATCACGCAAGTAATATCTGCAGCGATTCACTCTCACCTGATATTGCTCTAGGCGACTAGCACATAAAAAATTCCTAATGGTGTTCAGTTGAAAGCACTGAACTCGCCGTGCTTATGGTATCCTCAGCAGACACTGGCAGACGCCAAGTTGAATGTATGTGTTTCTCCATGTTGCCATGATCACTGCTGAGCGATCTTGATCAACAGTTTCTGAGCTTCCGATAAGTCGGGATTCTCTCCCGCTGACTCGAGTTGAATGCAACTTGAGCTTGGGTGGGCTTTTGAGCCCGCTACGTGAGGATGATCTAAGAAGTAAGTTGTAGTAGCCCCCACTATAAATTCATCTGATAACTAGCGACAAACCTAGGTGCTGGGCGAAATATTATTCCTTGAAAATGTTTCCATGTTGAATCTGATCCCGGCTCTGATGAGCATGACAATCTTTCAAAGAAAGCCCGGCGTTCAGCTGACTCGGACTTGATGAATCGACTGTTGTCTGTTATCGTTGAAGAGATACAGTCGTTGAAGATCCAAGGAGTACAGTTGGTGGGCGATTATGCAACAATTCACAACTTATCTGTGGGCACTGTCAGCATTTCTCAAGGTGCATGCAGGGTATGTCGCCGTAACTATAGCCCGCTGTGTTCTGGTATGCGAGGTCACAATTTTGAAGCGAGGCCGAGCTTTAGTGATGATGTTGACCCGCTCGGGGGCTCTCAGAATCTTGATACTAGCTAGAAATTCTGTTGAATCTTTCTGTTCTAAGCACTATAGCTACCGCATGGCACATATTTGACATTTCAATCGAACATAAAATTCGCTGTACAACACACAGTACCTCTAATGTCCTTCTGAGTCTGCACTATAGCAGTCCCACGATACTACTATCACTGGTGTGCCATAACTGTAATGGTGATCAAGTTGGTAAGTGATATATCTCTATAGTTGTGTAACGTGAAGGACTGACTCAAAACTTTCTGTGTTGATCCTACTGAGCAACGATTTCAATTCGACCTTACAGATCGAGAACCAGAATTGCCGTGAACGAGTGGTATATGATACGAGAAAGGGTGGACAGCAGCACGGCCAATGGTTGAAAGATAGGAAGCCTCTGGAATGGAGGGATCTAATGCGGACAAGAATTGTGTATGGACATTTTCTATGACCTCCATAGAAAGGTGCTGTGCAATGGAAGTCTCTATCCACTCGAGCGATTTCTGAGCATGTAGCAAGCTTTCCATGGCAGCTTTCTTCGTCTGCAGGGCAGCATTCCACATGTGAGCTTGTTGGTCGGCATGATGGAAAAGCAGAAGCGCGTCCTCATTGCCCTAATTCCGAAAATTGGATCAACACACAGTCATGCACACGGTCTGGTAAGCACTACCTCTGGCCAGACAGTGTTGCTGTTCACCTCGCTGCTGGCATCCTTGGGCACCTCCGTCAAATCTTTAGCTGAGGAATCAGGTGATGATGGCACTGATGAGCAGGGCGACAGGGAATCGGGCGGCAAGTAAGGACTGTGTTCAATCTTGGGTCCCAGCATGTCCAAGACCAAGCCGGAGGTTTTGCCTGGCGGATCGGGGGCCACAGGGCGAGAGAGGGCCATGTAGACGGGCAGGGCTCGTCGGGATATATCCATCACGGGCTGGGGATTGGACAGTACAGCTACGTTGGTGTGTGGACTTTGGTGAGATTCTATGGGTAAAACCTGTACCACCGGATCACATAGGAAAGCCAGCGTATCCCCGCCGAGATTCCGTACTGAACAACTCCGGACTCCTACACTCGCCAGTATTGTGACTCAAGTGATTGACACCAGTAGACTATACACAAAAACATAAATGACGTTCGGGATTGCTTAGACTGTCCTCAGAACACTAGGAAAGTTTATGAAGGTACATTATTCGGACTCCCAGTTGGAGTAAACATTTCATTCCCCGCTCGTGACTAGGATTATCTAATACTGTATAGTAGGAAGAGTACTACTTCAAGTAAAGCAAGATGCGAGAAGAGTTGCCCTTGCTGTTATGCTAATTATTTCTAAGACTCAATCAATTCTTGCAAAATGTGCCAATATTAAAGGAGTTCAGTGATCACATAGACCTTGTGGTTGACCCAGAGAAGCTCAGAGGAGAGAAGGTTCAAGTTGGTAAACTCCAACAACTCACATACCAATAGTGAGGCAGATCCTCAGAAATGGTGACAAAAACACACAAGATCAACCTGAAAATACATGGAATGCACTCTCAGCCTTAATTACTCACCAACAATTGCTATTGACACACGCAATACTGGTTCATTGTCCTCAGACATGCTACCCCCTTTGCCCTCCCTTTCTTTTCGTCTCTGTATACTGTGCATACAGGCTCACAAAGGGGCCGGGTTTGCAAGCCACACGACCACCAGTACTTAGAGCCATATATTTGTCCAGTATTAGGACGCTATAAATGGACGCCGTGTTCGCGAAACAGCACAACTTGAATATACTTGGGAATTGGTGGGGTGGTGGGAAAGGGAATCCATATGGTGATCTGCGGAAATGTTTTAATATTTTGGCAGTAATGAAGGGCTCTAAACACACCAGGTTTATTTTTGTGAGGTAGGAAAAAAAAAGACAAGAGATAAACAGACCGGAACTTCAAAGGATTCCAAACCAACATCTCGTGCATCTTGTGAGATTCCACATCAAACTCGAGTCGGTCTATTAATTCGGGAGGGAGATTTAGTCCATTACATCCGAGACGGAACTAAGAGTACCTACAGATCGTTTTCGGTCGTCCGTTATGGACGAAACTTGGTACTTATCACCTCGTTCATTCATTCTATGCTGGGAGCCAGCGACAAACAACACGGAGCCACTGAGCTTGTCAACTTGCGACGCCCCAGGTACCACGCAGCCGCATTGTTGAGCTAGTAACAGAACACCTTGGGATCGACAATGTGAATGTTTTGGTATTGGATAGGACCCGAGTCCCCGTGCCGAAAGTAGCATAGCCACATGTCTTGTCCATGGGTGCCATTCCCTACAATCACAATGCTCATTTTAGCGACCATGCAGTCACGTACTATAGAAAAAGCAAACGTTTACCTCGACCGTCCAGCTCTACCTTCCGACACGCTGTTTTCCTTGTGCTCAAATCCCTTATTGCATTGTCCCACCCTTATTCTCGTCATTGTCATTGCCATTGCGCTCTTCTCCCTTCTCCGCCTCAATCCCATCCAGATCCAAGTCGTGATCTGCGGCAACGTACAAGTCGCAGATCACGTACACTGAAAGGTTGCAATTTAGCAATCTCACTCTCGAGGGCAGCTATTTGTGTTGAGCTCCAACACTAAGAAAATCATTGTCAGTGTACGAAAGGGGCTTCTAGTCAAGTGACAACAAAGGGGCCGAAAAAGGATACACACCCATTCAATTCCTTTTCGTCTTCGCTGTATTTGACTCAGTCTTCAATTCTTCCAATCTCGCCTACATATCTTCCAAGTCATCGTCATGCTCCACGAGTTTGTCCTAAAGAGCCCGGTTAGCTTCCATCAATTCAACGTTCACTTTCTGCAACACCTCTCTACTTTGCCAAAGGGGACACTGTCGACGCCGTGGCAATACGATCGAGCACGAGCCCAATGACCATTCGTCTTCACTGTTCAAGTCAGAACCTGGGATAGTCGAATGATTGATCCAATGAAGTATCAGGCGACAGGGTCCCTGGCAATATGGACATAACCCGAGTGTGTAGATGCCCTTGGATAGTGTTCGTACTCAGCTCCCCAACAATCGACCCCCAATCGACAAGCTTCTCCACCGGGAAAAACGGCACGACCACGATCCTCCTGATCTTCCGTGTCGGCATCCGAGGAGAGTATAACCTCCAAAGTGATGGAAGAGCTGGTGTACTCGCCTTTGGGAGGCTCATACGAGATATTGAGTATTGAAAAGAATTAACGAATTTGGCCACGTGCCGCCTGCGATTTTGCACAAAGACTCAGCACAACTAGACATGAGACCAGATGACACCGTACGTTTGTCCAACGTTCATCCACAGTAGCTCGTTGTGTTGGTCGTCTTCCATATCCATAGGGAAGGGTGGAAAGGCTGACGATGCTGGAGACATGATAGAGAAGGGGTATCAGGGGTGGTAAGCATGTCAACGTCCTAATTCAAAATGAAGCAAAGACTAACCTTGGTTAATCATGGTGGGGAGGATGATCGCGTCGTCAACGGATGTTGCTGACGAAGGGAGCGGCATCACGGGCTTGGGGGCTGGTCCGTCCGCCTTGAGAGCAACAAAGCCGACCTCTTATACCTTGAGGTTCTCAGTTTCGAGGCTCTTGAGGTGTGTGATGATGTCCTTTCCGGACAGGAACGACATCAGCCTTGAGGAGCCCACATGGACTACAAATATTGCAGATGAAGACGCGATGGAGGCGTTGATCACAGTGACGGGAAAAGGTGTCCTTGTTCAGTGCCAGGGGGAACACCGCGCTCATCATTCGTCGCCTTCTTTAACATGGCCTGCCAGTCCAATGCCGGTTTCATAAGTGTCTTGCTCCTCGCTGCGTACCGCGACATGAGAACGGTGCTCCTTATGAACGAATGCAAGACCCACCAAACAGTCACGCTTCAGCAGTCCCACTACCGTCGGACACCAACAGTCATCCCTCTCAGGCCGCTTACATCACGGTCAACCTTGCGTATTCGCATGCCTGCAGAAAACGACGCACCAAAACACCAACCCAAACAAATCCCTGACAATGTATTCAGATGGACTCTCGAGCGCCCTTGCAGCATGTATTTTAGAATCAAGATGGCCCAACGCTGTGTTCTGTTGAAACGGTGACTTTCGGACTCTGTTTCACAGCCACCGCTTCTAGACCATGTCATGTGTCTTCATAGACCATGTCACATGATCTGTTAAAAGAACGTTCTAGATGTTTCTTTATAGAACATTCT
>JBBPLX010000331.1:330-28208 GCA_038090015.1 Leccinellum albellum | reverse complement strand
CATCATGGACGTTCACCAATATCTTGACTCTGACAACTCGTAAGTCCCGTTTTCCAAACGCCTGTTTTCCGAGCGGCTTGTTCACAGTGACGTCAGTGGTACCAATACCGAGTGCGTTACGAACAACATCGACAACGCGTGGAAGCCTCTCTCTACCTGGCTTCGCGCGAACAACCGACAGGCACTGAACACTGAGACTGGCGGGGGTAACGTACAGTCTTGTGTGACCTATCTCCAACAGCAGATCGCTTACCAGGCCCAAAACTCCGACGGTCAGTCTCACGACGGCTTGTCTGCGTGCGTGCTAACTATGCTACGTTTCAGTCATCCTCGGATACTGTGGCTGGGGTGCTGGTTCGTTCGACACCAGCTACGTTCTTAGCCAGACGCCGACGAAGACCGGCTCTGAGTGGCAAGACACCTTGACTGTGTCGGGAGCAATGTCACCCAAGAAGAACAACCTCGTCTCGACTCGTGCATGTTGAGCCCAAGATTCCTGAATGTACTCCACCCGTCTAGTGTTCGAGGAAAGAAGTATACCCTAATATGGATCAGCGATGGCGAGCGGATTGCAATACCTGGTGGTTATGAAGCTTGAAGCTTTTTTTTCCTTGGTTTTTTCACTTACTCATTGAATGTCCCGTGGGGCAGAGCCCAATGGTGGTCAGTACAAGTGGTTTATCATACGTGTTCTGCTGTGCTATGGTATCTGTTAGCTTGAAGCTTGAAATACCAACCATACTGGTAGCATTAAATATGTGCGGAGAACCACTAAGCAAACAGAGTTATCAGAGAACTCGCCTGTCGACACCAATGCGTATCCTCACCTCCGTCAGGAATTTGGCAGAATTCTTGGGATATCTTTCCTGCGTCTTGTAATCGACATACGTCACCCCGAAACGCACCCTGTAACCCTCCGCCCTGCAGGGCGCATCAGCATGGACGTTGAGAAGGAAAGAAAGTATTCACCATTCAAAGTTGTCCAAGAGACCTTCATCAACGAGGTGATGAACCATGAAACGAGAAAATGAGGAAATCCACTTACTCCAAGCAAAGTATCCCTTGATGTCTACGCCGTCCTTGACTGCAGCTTCCAGCATAGCTTTTGTATAGTCCCTGTAGTATTCTACCCTGTCCACATCGTTGATCGCCTCGTCTATAGTCTTGGAGTTTTCGTCCTTGACAGCGAATCCACTTTCCGTGACTCTGGTTCTCGACTGTTAGTACCCAGGATGACTCGTGCCAGGACAAGAACTCACATGATGGGTTTGCCATATCTCTGGAAGGAAGGTAAGGAACAAGGATGGAACGGTTAGTAAATGCGAACCTTGTAAATATAACCCAGCAACTGGACGACATATCAGACACTGAGGAAGACTTAGACATCAGATGGTCTCACCTTCCGGAAGCCAGGCGCGTCTATTAGTCGGTACGTCAAAGCTTTCCATGAAAAAGGCAGGAGAATTCACTACGTACAGCTCTGGAGCCAATTCACGTCCGCTACAACGTCCCGCGTTAGCGCACATTTCACGGGACCGCAATGATGAGTTGACTAACCTTGCGTGCCAAGGTTTGACCCGTCTGGCTTCATGTGGGTCTGCTTCACGTAGCCAACGAATTCGTCATCTCCTCCGTCCGCTACGAGTTATGTGTCGTGAATGAAGAATACGCGTGGCATGTGCAGACACTCACAAACGAGATTTGTCGTATAGTGATTCAGTCCGAAGAAATCAGATGACCCTTTGATGACCGTGATCTCCTCTGCAGTGAACTCGGGGAGGCGACTGCCACACTGCTTCTTCAGCGCATCAGGGTAGTATCCAAGGTATATCGGGTCCGCGAACCATCCTTGAATACGAGTGAACTTCAGCTGATAATTTGAGTGCAAAAGAAAAGCGATACCTAATCGGATATCAAAGGCGCGCTGTGCAACGTCAGCGTCTGATTACCAGTCAGCATTGGACACGCAAAAAATGGAAAACCCGCGCCCACTCTGTTGCGTGTTGGTGTACGGTTCGAACCAAGCGCAGTCGAGGGTGATTCCAATAGTGCCGTTCTGTCTAGGTTGGAATTGTTCTCTGTAAAGTTTTACGGCGTATCCATGGGCTATCAATACACTATGGGTCACTCTAGATACGAAGATCGCTTTAACGAAGAGAGGAGTATCGGACAGAGTAGAAACGTACATGTAAGGCTCAGTGGTGTCTCCTACCGGGGATTTGGCACGATCACTCGTGCGTCCGGGTGCGAAAACACCCCTGCCATAACCCAGAACGGATATGCACCACGGCTCATTAAAGGTGATCCTAAATGATAGCTGTGTCCCAGGTCATACATAACAATATGGCATGGTACTCACCAGTGCTTCACGATATCGCCAAAGGATTCGTAGCATACCTGAACAAGTTAAAGAACTAAATTGAAATATGGAGAGAGAAACACTGACTTTGGCATAATGAACATAGTCTTGCACTATTTCGTCCTTGTTCAACCAGCCTCCATACCGGTCATGAAGTACCTGAGGTAGGTCCCAATGGTACAAAGTCTAGCGAACTAACTCAGAAACGTGTTAGGGAGAGGTGATATACTCACCATATAGGGAGTGATACCATTTTTCAGGAGCTCTTGTGCAAGGTTCCTGTAGAACTGCACGCCTTCTGGATTCACTGGGTCGTTCCTCCCGCCTCGGGGAATAATACGGGACCACGAGAGGGAGAAACGATATGCCCTGACACCATAAGACTTGAGGAGTGCAACGTCATCTTTCCATCGGTGGTACGAGTCTGTGGCCACGTCGCCGGAAGATCCGTCAGCGACCTTTCCAGGAATGCGGGTGAACGTATCCCATATTGAGTCAGCTCGACCACCCTCGTTGTGCGCCCCTTCGATCTGGTAGCTTGCTAGGGTGATATTATAAATTAGCGCAATTCTTCCTTTAGTCCCAACTGGTACGGAGGATACCTGTCGCGAAACCCCATGCAAAGTCTTTGGTAAACTTGGGCTCGGTCATTGAAACGGGGAATATGTGAAAAGAGAAGTCACAGTTGGTTCGGCAGTGTTATCCTGGCTGTTATATATTTCGAGCTATACAGCGTCTCACGCAGGGTCCGGGATAATATCGGAGGAACGAGTGCCTAGGGCGTGCTTCAAGATATATATACTCCGAGGTTTCCGCGAATTAATCCCTAGTCTTTAGCGTTGACGTCTATAATAGCGAACGAGAATATGCCCGGAAGCCCCATCGTATTGCCTGCAAGTAGCAATAGGAGAACCAATATTGTTTATCCTTGTTGAATTCGCAAGCTCTTGACTCCAAATATGGCATTACGCGTATTGTTCACAACCACAACATCTTTCAGTGAGGCTCACTCTGTTCTGCTGGCTAACACAGCTCAGTGCCTCGGACGCACAAATAAACCAAGAAATCATTTCAAACCATCTAATATATTACTTCTGCCTGCACGCCTGTACATTGTGTTGCTATGATCCAGACTGGCCTTATACAGAGTGCGCACGATGATCTCGTGACGGACATATGCTATGACTACTACGGCCTCCGTCTCGCCACATGCAGTCTCGATCAACGGTAAGCTTTAATACAAACACGCCTTGGCCGCTTCCAACCGACTGCAGGATCAAAATCTGGCAGCTAGATGAGACTGAAGGGACATGGAGCGTAGAAGATGAATGGAAGGTCATATCAGTTCTTTGCGTTAGGTACCGTTTTTAACGCGCTTTTTCGCATAGGCCCATGACGCTGCTGTATCAAAACTGAGCTGGGCTCACCCAGAGTTCGGCACCATCCTCGCGTCCTGTTCCTTCGATCGAACCGTCAAAATCTGGGAACAAACCTCCTTTGCAGCCGGTGGAGATATTCAACCCAACGGATCTATGAATATTCAAGCAGTGGCTTCCGGTAGTAATTCTCCGTCGAGATGGGTTGAAAGAGCAGTCTTGCTTGATGCGCGTGGCACAGTGAGGGCGGTAGAATTCGCACCGCACCACTTTGGGCTGAAATTGGTGTGTATCAACTTGCATTCGAGAGTGACACTCTATCTCAACCTTGCCCAGGCGACTGTCTCATCTGATAACTACCTTCGGATATACGAATGTCTGGAACAATCTTCGTTGGCTACTTGGCAGCTCTGCGAGGAGGTGGATGTTACAACACTTCCGGCGATGTCATCTCCTTCGTCTCTGTCAGTGGCATTTGCAACGCCCACACAGACACATGCAACACTCGAGGGTGCTTCTGCTTCCTTGGTTGCACAGGCACTTCAGCAATCTCAGGCCCCACTACAACAGAGACCTGGTTTGGGTAACCGAGAGGCCGATGGTGGATGGTGTGTATCCTGGTGCAAAGAGAAATATTGGGGAGAGATTATTGCGGCGGGTTGTGGCACGTCGGGAACTATCAAGGTAAGTGACCATCCTTAACCTCTCTCTCGAATATGTTGTTGGATCTTTCCAGATAATACAAGTGTCTCCTTCTCGCCACCCAACAACACTTCTGACACTCGATCCAACCCCCTCTGGGACTGCTAAGCCTTCGGAAGCCAACCTAGCGGCTGGACTATCTGGTGATGGGGAAGCACCAACACCATATGCAATCACCTCCGTTGCGTGGGCTCCGTCTTGTGGACGATCATATCATCTCCTTGCAACTGGAGGAAGAGATGGTCATGTGAGAATCTGGAGAGTAAGACCAGCTGACGAGAGCGACTATTCCGAAGTGGATGGAGAACCAAAGTGGACAGGCACAATAGTAGCAGATTTTGACCATCACAAGTTTGTCTATCTGATTCCTTCGTGTCTGCCTCACTGATCCCCTTCCTTTCCCCTTGCAGGTCGACGGTTGGTCGTGTAGAATGGAATATAACAGGGTATGATCGCGATACTGGTACTTGCCTTCTTGAGTAGCTAATCTGGACCTCAGTACCGTTCTCTCGTCAGCTGGCAATGATGGTCGTGTTCGGCTCTGGAAGGCTACAATTGGGAGTGTCTGGAGACCCGCAGGCAGTATTGGAGTTGAGCAGTCGGAAGACTCGTCCGACGCGGACGCGGTTATGGAAGATAATACTGTGGGTGAATAGAGTACCAGTGATCGACAAGATGGAGTTGGGACAAGAGGAAAATATCGAGAGTAATTTATACCAAATGCGCAACTGGTCATAATCCACCTGGCCGGATTGGCTGCGTCCGGAGGGCCGTCGGTCCGTTTGATCTGTCATCTCCCAAGCCACGGTGGTGCTGGCAGCACAGAAACCTCTCCAAGTTATCACTGCCAGACGTGTATTATATATCGACAGACAAATTACCCCAGAGCGAGACGATGGCGCAACCTGGGTCATTCGCTTCTCATCATCGTCCAACAGCACGACTAACGTCCGTCGTCTCCCATCTTAGCACTCCACGCTACAAGATCGTCGTCAGCCGCAGTCTTGGTCCCGATGTGATGCCATTGTTGGAAAGCAGGCATGAACTAGAGGTATGCTTGTACACCACGCCTGCAGTGCCATTATTCGATCCGACTGCTGCTAGTTAATTGTCTGGCCAGAAGACCGAGCATGCGGGAGAGAATGGCTTTTGGATAACATCCCGGGTGCAACTGGGGTAATCGTTATGCCAATGACGGATAAAGTAGGTTCTTTGCGGAGGGATTCCTCACATATGCTCAACTCCGTCGTCAGGTTGACTCGGAATTCCTGGACAAGGGTCAGTTTCGCAACAACCACTTATTCGACTAAAAAAACACCCGTCATCCGTAGCCGGATCTTCTCTTCGAGTCGTGTCGACGATGTCTGTTGGTTATGGTGAGACTACCCTTCCATCGTTGCGTGATGCCTCATCCTACTCCGGCGCACAAATGTAACAGATCATATCGACCTCAAAGCAGTCGCCAAAAGAGGACTTAGGATTGGTTATACCCCCGATGTTCTGACTGATGCAGGCAAGTTTGATTTGCATAATATGTCGCTTCACACCCATGAACTTTGCTTGGTAGTTGCTGATATAACCGTGATGCTGGCGTTGATGGCAGGAAGAAATGGTGGAATAGGATACTCCCTCGTGCAGGATGGAGAGGTAGGTGGTTTAGTGAAAGTGATCCAACGCAAGACGTGTTGATGGTTTCCATAGTGGCCAGGCTTTACCTGGGCACCTTTTGCCGGTTGTGGGCCCCAGCTGAGCACGACAGCGCTTTCTCCAACACGTAAAATTGGTTTCATTGGGTTTGGAAGAATAGCGCAGGCAACCTTGTCGCGGCTCGTGCCATTTGGCATTACCCATTGCCTGTATTCATCAAATCCTTCTTCCACGCCAAATCTACAACGTGACGAAGATTTGCGGAAGAGACACAACCTGAAAGTGGTAGCAAAGGTGGATCTCGAAGAATTGGCTCGCGAAAGCGACGTGTTAATTGTGCTCGCACCGGGCGGCTCTGGAACCCATCACGTTGTCAATGAAGCTTTGTTGAGAAAAATGAAGAACACAAGTGTCCTTGTGAATGCGAGCAGAGGAACCTTGGTAGATTCTGATGCACTTGCGAAGGCACTTCGGGAGGGATGGATCTGGGGAGCAGGGCTTGACGTCGTGGAGGGTGAACCAAATGTTCCAAAGGATCACCCTTTGGTTCAGGAACCAAGGTAGGCCGAAGTGGTTGATGGTGCATCTGGCTCTCATCCTCCGGAACACCGCAGATGCGTCATCATTCCGCATATCGGGAGCGCGACACTCGAAACACGGAAGCATATGGCGACTTATGCCGCGCAGAATCTGATTGCTGCTGTCTTGGGTGGTGATATGCCGGCTGAAGTAGATCTTTCGACCATCTCCTGACATGATTATAGCCCAATAACCTAAAGAGATAGGAATAAACGTGCTATAGAATCCGACTCCGCCGGGAGTACGCTGACTAAGCATTTCGTTGACTGAGATGCCTCTTAAGTTTTGCCGTAAAAAATAAAATGAACTTGGACACACGTTCTTTCCTCCTGCGACAATGACAAAGTTCATTCTCATTTCTGGAGGTGTGGTCAGTGGAATCGGCAAAGGCATCATCGGTGCGATGCCACGTCTCTCGTGTTCGTAGATCCCTGTTCACTGTTTCGCGGACGTGCAGCCTCTTCGACCGGCCTCCTCCTGAAAACGGCTGGCCTTAGAGTCACAGCAATCAAGATAGATCCTTATATGAACATAGATGCTGGTACTATGCGACCCACCGAACATGGTGAGACCGCAGCAAATGACATCTTACTGGTCTGGTCTCTGAGTCTCCTTACTAGGCGAGGTATACGTTTTGAACGACGGTGGTGAGGTAGACTTGGACCTGGGAAACTACGAACGCTATCTGGATGTCACGCTATCTAGAGATAACAACATTACTACGGGTAAGATCTATCAGGAAGTGATCGAGAAGGAGGTTTGTTGTTCCCAAGTAGCTCGCTTTGTCTCGCTGACCTTTGGCACAGAGAAGAGGCGAATATCTTGGTAAAACAGTTCAGGTGGGACCATGATCACAGTCGGCACATATGAAAGCCTGACCGGCCGTTTGGCAGATCGTGCCCCATGTCACGAATGCTATTCAAGACTGGATAAGTCGTGTCTCGAAAATCCCAGTTGACCATTCAGGAGAAGAACCAGACCTTTGCATCATAGAGGTACATGTGGTTGCCTCTTTTGATTGAAATCACCTCAAAGTGTTTCGCCTTCAGCTAGGAGGAACTGTCGGAGACATAGAATCCGCTCCCTTTATCGAAGCCATGCGGCAGTTTCAATTTAGAGTAGGGCACGAAAACTTTGCCCTCATACACGTCTCGCTAGTACCGGATATGCATGGCGAGCAGAAAACCAAGCCTACGCAGACGACCGTCCATGCTCTGCGAGGGTTGGGATTACTCCCGGATCTAGTGCGTCGCCATTTCTGTGGAGGTTCCGTCCCAATCAACTGAACTCGAACATCATAGATTGCCTGTCGATTGTTAGGACCCAAGCAAGTAGAGAAAGCGACAAAGGAGAAAATCTCCATGTTTTGTCACGTCTCGACTGAGCAAGTGGTCGGAGTTCATGACGTGACCTCCGTGTATCATGTCCCTCTCTTGCTTCAGTCCCAAGGAATCGTCGAATATCTTCGCAAACGGCTAAATCTTTCAGCTCTCAGTATTCCTGAGGAAATGGTATCTAAAGGATTATCTCTCGGTCTCAGATGGAAAAGCATGATAAAAAGGTACGTCTTGGCATCACCTATATATCAGACATCATCCTCTCACGTCGTTATACTAGCCAAGAACGGCTCTTCGATCAAGTTAAAATCGTACTGGTTGGCAAATATACTGACCTCAAGGACTCGTATATGTCTGTCGTAAAAGCCCTTGAGCACTCTGCGTTCCGTGTCAAACGGGAACTTACCATTCAGGCTCGTTTACATTCTTGATTTGTATCACTATGCGCTAACCGTGGAAGGAATAGTGGGTGGAATCTTCAGACCTCGAACCCCCCACTCAAGTGTCAGATCCTGCTAAATACCACGATGCGTGGCGTAGTATTGTGGGTGCCGGGTATGTGCCTTTTAATTTTTGTCGGGGTTCCGCTGAGGTTGCTAGCCAAGGGGTATCCTCGTCCCTGGTGGGTTTGGGCAACGAGGAACAGAGGGCATGATCCTCGCCATCAAGTGGGCACGCGAACAGAAAGTTCCATTCTTGGGTATCTGTCTTGGGTTCCAGATGGCTGTATTGGAGTGGGCAAGAAACGTGGTTGGCGTGCAGGGTGAGCCGCGACCACTTGACGAAAATCCTGACTTTCGTGGCTTCGATTGACTCGATAACGCAGATGCGACATCGACCGAGTTTCATCCTGATACTGCTAATCCTTTCATCGTTTTCATGCCTGAGATATCGCGTACGCATATGGGAGGGACGATGCGTCTTGGTCTTCGCCCGACAATTTTTCAACCTTGTGCTAATATCACCGACCTGGACATGTCTCCCTCCGTGCCCCCTACAACTGTCGCAAACGGTATCGACGGCAATCACCTGGGTGCAGATGGCATCCATCTTTCGACGTCGACATGGTCCAAAACACGCAAACTCTATGGAAACACAGACACGGTGTGGGAACGGCACCGTCATCGTTACGAAGTGAACCCAGCAGAAGTCGCCCGACTCGAGGCATCTGGACTCACCTTTGTTGGAAAAGACGAGCGCAGCGAGCGAATGCAGATTCTTGAACTCAAGGACCACCCGTTCTTCGTTGGGCTTCAACCCCACCCTGAATTCTGTTCGCGTCCTTTGAACCCGTCTCCCCCTTTCCTTGGCTTCATTGCGGCTTCGTGTGGCGATTCCGTGCTTGATGAACAGCTCGAAGAACAGGTGAAATCGTTTAAGCCGCCGCACCCAGAAGACGTCATGATTAGCGAGGAAGCACTGAGGGCAAGGATGAAGGAGCGTCCCGTGAGCAACGGAGGCACGCCCAAGACCTTGCCTGGATCAGATTAGTAGTCAAGAGGGCAAAAATTATGAAGATATGCCAAGGGCAATGTATTTATCTTACATATGCACAAGGAGTCCTATTACGTCTGGGACCACTGAACTGAAGCAGATTTTTGCAATAGCTGGATCGCGAGCTCAGATACTCATTCCTTTCATCGATGGCAACACAACATAACACTGGTTGAACGTTGAACGATCACACCAATCTACCCAAAAGCGATCGAGGCGCTACCAAGCGGTCCACTTCTTTATGTCATACGGAAAGACGATGGAGGTCTGGGCTTCGCGTTTTTCACATTTTCCCCACGCACTTCCATTTTCATAAGGAAAGTCTATGGAACAATCATTGACTCCGCCGTTTGGCCTCCGCACCTCATTCCCCAGAGTGAACCAGGTCGTCATCAGTCATGCCACTGTATACAGGTCTCTCCAAGACATTACGATGTGCTGGAGGGACGAAAAGACCACAGGTTGTATACGGACATGCATGTGGGGCGCTGGAAACGCAAATTAGATTACTCCTGGAGGCCCTGGAGATGGGAGATATTTAAGCCAATGACCAACAAGGGTGAAAAAAATATTGCATTCATGCAGACTTGAAGATATAACACCGGCATCGTGACCTAGACACTTACGCTGATCTTGACACCCGCGGACAGATATCGTTGTATATCCGCGGAAGGATCGGATGTCTCAGCAAGCGAGCGACGCAATCGGAGAACTTCAAGTTCATCTGAAGTTCATCTGAGTGGTATGTTGATAGTAAGGCTTTACATCGGGGTGATGAAGGGTATACATAATGGGCAGCGTACCATCAGCCATGCAGCATCTCCGGGATTCCAGACACAAATCGACGAGTCTCGCACTTTTCAATGCCACCGCCTTGGCCTTTTCTTACGCTCACCCGCTCCTTCCCAAATAGAACGATTCTTGGACTTTGCCTTTCCGAGTGAAGAAGGGCTAGCCATCTTTAAACGGTCAACGAAGAGACCTTTCGTCTTCCTTGATTGGGTGCTCTGCTCGTACGCCTCGACAAACTTCCTTGGGAGCCTTGTGAGTGTCGGCAATGTGACACCGAAACACTCCGAAGCCCATGTAGATATGCCCGCCAGGACGGCGTTCGGTTGCAATCGCAACGAGGGCATGAGGGGAAGATAATATCCAAGCAGAGAAGCGGCTGTTCTCCGAACATCGGCGGGGTTGATATGTATCTCTGCGAAGGCAGATTTCAAGAACTCGGGGGTCAAGGTGGACGACTGTGACGCTAGTTGGCTATCGAGAACGGAGACTGGCAAAGATTTTATGGGGAGACTGGTCAACTTCCAGTTCATGTATCCCGCTTCCCAAGGCAACAGCAACAGGTCTGCACGGACGGTTGATATCTTGTCTTCCTTGCCTTTTGCAGATACAAAGGAATCGATGCTACGAGCCATCCTTCTCATCCGATGGATATACAAGGTCTCATTGCTTGGGATACCAACTTGAATCACTCTTGTTACTCCAGGATAGTCCAGCCCTTTTGCGCTCACGCCTGAGCTGATCAGCACGGTTGGTTTTGCATCTTGAGTCATTCCAGCCTTGCGAAACAAAGGTCGGGTCCGAATTCTGTCCGAATGCTTCATTTTCGAATCCATCGTCACAATCTCCGTGGTGTTGTCGGGTAGTACTTCTTCCGCCAGCAAATGCAACATCATCGAGAACAAGTCCGTCATTTGGGTGGTGGGACAGAATACGATCACCTTTGAACTTGAACCGTGTATGAGTTGATCGAGTATCAAAAGTTTCAGGGCAGTAGGCAGTTGATCAGAAGCGCTTGGGCATAGAGTGTGGAACTGTTCGATACGATGGTGCGTTGAAGGCCCTTCATCACGGGACACTGGGGGTTTGCCATGGGCCATACGCAAATGTTCCTCGTCTTGACGTGGTGTCGAACTCTGTTCCGATGAGGTAGCATCAATAAATGCGTGATTCGGGGACAGAATCCACGACGAAAGTTGCCGGACGGCGCGGGGCATAGTCGCACTGATGAGGAATGTCTGGCGAATGGGAGATTGAGGGAGGAAGGAAACGATTGCGTCGATATCATCGCGGAATCCCATGGAAAGTAATGTGTCTGCCTCGTCCAGAATCAACTACCAGCATGTTAGTGAGAGGAAAGTATCGTCAAGCACTTTGATCTTACTAGTGGACAGTTTTTGAACCCCCGTCGGAATTCGGGCTCATTGGTCAGGAGGTCTCTCAGACGCCCAGGAGTTGCGACCACAAGGTCTCGCGCTGACTCCATCCAGTCTTTCATCTGCTGAGCCTTCCCTGCGCCGCCAACCAGTAACTGGACTTGGAAATATCCTTGGTGCGTTGTGAGCTTCTGTGCATTATTTGCGATCTGTATGGCCAGTTCCCTTGTGGGTGCAAGGATGAGCGGGCCTACAGAATTGCGTCGGTATGTGAGTCTGGCGTGTTCTGCAATGTGGGGTGTATTTTCAAGCCCGACTTCGGTGGCAGGTAGATTTGCATTGTGCTCAATGTAATTGAGCCGGGACTCAATCGCAGGGATAATGTATGAAAAGGTCTTCCCAGTACCTGATTTCGTTCGGACTAGAATGTCCCGGGGAATTCTATCGTCAATTGTAGATGGTTTCCGGTTGACAATGTGTGGGTTTGGAACGTTCGGAGGCGTGACTCTGTCAGGGTCCCAAGGACGAACGAGGTCGGGCAAGAGAGCAGTAACATGATTCTGAATTGAAGTCGACGTCTCAAGTTGGGGAGTGTGAACTGTGAGCGCCTTGAGCGTATCAACATTGACCCGGGCTTTGAGATATGCAAGAGCGTTAAAGTGTCGTCGCGGTAGAGCACTACAACGAACTAGAATAAGTACTGGATCAGTAGAGAACTAGCAAAGAAGGGAGAGAGACTTGCACGCAACGCGCTGGATGACCGTGGTCATGAAGGAAAGACCGCCAAAAAATAACATGCATTAAGAGGGAATCGAACCCCCGGCGGGTCGATGGCAACGACCCAGGTTACCACTACCCCATTAATGCGATGCTGAAGGTATCTTTACTAGTGTAGTTATCAAGAGGAAAGAGATGTGTGTACTACAGGAAATTGGGTTTCTTTATCGACACTCCATCGCGCACGATGGCTAAAGGACAGAAGTCCTCCGCGACTTCTGGTACGCGCAAAAAGAACGCACGCAAAGCCGCGCAGGGTACACAGGAACCCTCGTCCGTACCCCCTCCTTCACCAGTCCCTAAACAGTCGAAATCCAAGGAGGGAAAGAATACCAAGCTGTCTAAGCGAGAGGCGAGGGAACAGCGCAAGAAAGTCTACATTCCACCAACTAAACCCGCCCCGCCAGTCCTCGATCCACTCGATACTACTGGTCTCGTTCACTTATTACCGCCAGAGCTCGTCGTCGTTCTCAGGTCCCTGGGGAAGAAAGATGCCGTCACACGAGGAAAAGCAATTGAGGAACTCACGAAATGGGTCGAAGACGCAATCAAAGAGCAGGCAGCGCGCGAGGAAGAGGGTGGTAAGTTAGACATGGTGGTCAAGATGTTGCCGGTTTGGGTCCGTCTCTACACCTCTACTAGTGGCCCTGGAAAGGGCTAACTCCCTATCCAGCTCCATCGGGCCCCGGTTCTCTTCACTCATCCTACGCGGCGTCTTCGTTATCTCGCTGCTGCTCTCCATCTCTCCCTCCTCCGGCTCACCCCAGCACGTGAAGCCCTCCTCGCATGGACCAGCGAGATCGCGTCTCAAGGTGAACTGGATACGCTCCTAGGGACATGGGTAATGCTCGCCCACGACGTCGATCGCGGAGTCTCCACTCTCGGCATGAGATCGTGGACAGATTTCATTTCTACGACATCCAGCCCTGCTGCAGATGATCAAGATGAACATCGCACGACGCAGCGACCCCAACCAATCAGCCCTCAGTTTTTTTCCTCCCTTCTCATTTTTTCTCAGCGCACCGTCCTCGACCCACAAGGCCTTTACACGGCTCTAAACCCGGCCCCTATAGTCACCCCAGTGGTTCACCAGGGTGTATCGCAGGCTAAATCTACAACGCAAGGGAAAGGTGGTGCTCAAGGGAAGAAAGGGAACGCAACGCCGCAATCGCAAGCGAAAAAGGGTGGTCGATATGTCCCGCCTTCCTTAGAATCCTCACTGTCTGGTCGAGTGTCCAGTGATAACGTTGGGGAAGAAGATAACTTGGATAGAGCTGGAAGGATAAGAGTAGGCTCTCTGGGTGCTGTTAGATGGTGCATAGGTACGTCGGATATTTCACTCATTTGGTAGTCCCTTGTCTCCCCCTCATATATTTTCTGCATGCCATTCGATTGTTGACGAATGTTTCTCAGAGAACTGGCCCGCAATCCATGCTACCTCTTCGGTTGATCTCCCTATTCTAACAACACTCCTATCTTCCCCCGCTTTTTGGTCCACTCTTCATCCCGCGATCGCTTCTTCACGCTCAAATTGGGTCAACCAACAATATTGTCCGTTTTCTGTGGCTTCATTCGGTCAAGGCCAGCCTCAAGTCAGGCAATCTGCGTGGGCGCTCGTGGGGTCTTTGACCCGAGTGTTTAAAGGTCCGATTTTATCTCTTCGTTAGCGTGAAATCACACATGTGGCATTTCCCGCTCACATCATGCATATTCTTACGTTTGTTTTCTTGACCAGGCAAATTACCAGAACCCCTGATTCGGATATTAAGCACAGCTGTTCTGCGTTCAGCCTGGGTCGAAACCAACGCTGGCGTGCGAGCAGCGCTAGGGGGACCCTTAGTGCTTTTCCTCAGAGGTGCGACCCATTTTATGTGGATAAGAAGCCATCACGCGGTACTATTCGTTGCATGACAGACTATAGCCAAGCATGGACAATTGACGCCATTAGCGCACTAAGGGATTACAAGGACCTTGATAACGCCGACTCCGACTCTGAGTCGGACACCGATTCCGATTCCGATTCCATGGGGACTGGTGACAGTGATAATACTATCACACAATCAAGCCTAGGGAGGCTGGTATCCGAGGCATATGCAGAATTCACCCGATTCCTTGAGCTGGGATGTTCTGGGTCTCCTGTGGAAGGATATCCATTGGTATTGGTCGTATTATCTGGGGTTCCCGAATCGGTATAGTTTGTTCTGCGCATCCGGAGCACTGCCTGATCGTGGGTCCGTTTAGATTCTCCCTACCACCCTACCACCCACCTCGCCGGTGACTGATAAAGAAAGCGATCGACAAGATCAACTTGTTCACCCCATTTCGGAACTGCTTGCTTGCTTCTGGTCTCCGTTAGATGCAGGCCTCCTCGATAGACGAGCAGCAGCCTCGTCGTGGCTTAAGGCACTCTGTGAATGCTTGGTTTTCATCATCCGACGAGGGACGTCCAGAGAGAATGCTACAGAGAATGCGCGTGATGGCGCGAAAACTCTCGTTGCGTCCCAGTTTTCGCGACTATGGACTGAGCTAGTTACGAGGCGACTACGGGTCGAGGAGAATGAAGCTGCCGGGATCATAGCCCTTACGGCAGAAAGAGTTGGGAAGATCGGAGATGGTACGTTGGTATAGTTACTTAGCATATTTTCGCGTCCACCTGACCGGCACTACAGATCTGTTCGACGCGTCCTTCGGCACGTTCTGTTCAGCCATAACCGACACACTCTACACCTCTTATAACACACTTGATATTGCGCCTGCTTTCTTCCAAGTTTTCGCTTCTACATATGCGCCGGATGCTCGTGCTGGACAGAAGGCACGTAGTGCGATGGAGATTTATGAACGACGAGTGTTGGAGGCTCTCGAAAATACTCTGAGCTCTCCGGACCAGATCTCGGCCCCCAACAGTATCAAGGATGCATTCGCAGCACTTGTGAAGCTGGTGGATACATTTGGGATTACGCTTTTCGAGGATGGGCACTTCGCTTCGCGCACCGACGCAATATTCATCGCTCATCCCGTAACACTTTTGCATATGTCGACTGAAGGAGTGACAACGTACCTTCGACATCGATCCATGTCCTCTGATCGGTCAGGGGGGCAGTTGCAAGCACAGGCCTTTTGGACAGAGCTTTTGGGGGCATTGGCATCTGCTCCAACGAAGGTTGCCCTTCCGCTGTTGACTTCGTTGGCTGGCACCTCTCTGCCGGTACATTTAAAGGGAATGAGTGCGACCATGGACGAACTGGTAGAACGTTTGGTAAGCAATGTGATAGTAGCTGGCGGCCGGGGGAGCGAAGAAGAAACTGTGGTGAAGATGTTGAATACTCCAGGTAAGTACATCATAGGGCGTTTTAGTCCGCCTCTAAATTATCTTCAGCGCTATTTATTTCTCCTAGCTCTTTGGAGAGGATTGCGTCCATGCTCTCGAACAACATCGTTGCTTTTGCGGAGGCAAGGGTGATGTTTGCTGGTATTCCCTCATATCACCGCGGCGATGTTCCGGATCTGGCAGATGTTGGCTCTGCTGTAAGATTGGCGAGGAATTTGGTCGGTTCAGGTTGCGAATTCATCGGAGATCCTGGAGCGGAGCTTTACACCGGGATATTCTTGCTTGCTTATATCATCCCTCTTCAGGGAGAAGCATCTACCGACAGATGGGTAGAAGATGCAAAAGCGTTGTGGGCCTCCTGGATTTCCCGAGAAGGTGATGGACGACAAGACGTGAAGAATATCGTTGGCGGCCTCGTAAAGGAGAAATTAAGAAGCGTCGTTGTTGACGAGGAGGCGGAGACACGGTCAGCGAAACACTTATATGTTGTGCTGTTCTTCGTTAACATCAATTCACCAGGCCTGAATACATCATCGGGTGCATCGATCTTTCGCCCCCGGGTATTCATATCGACCCCTTAACAGACATTCTTCCGTCGCGTGAAGAATTAGATGCCATGCTTGATTCCTCTTTCTTTCCTTCCTCGTCCACTTCTCCGAGCTTAGCGCTCCTCGATTCCACACTTCCAACTACTTCGAGGATCCCTACAACTTCTAAATCAACGTGCAAAAAGTATATACGTGCTGTTTCTGCCCTCCTTGCCTACCTCACTGGCTCACGAACGGTCGCACGGTCAAACCTCTGGGCGCTTCGACACATTCTCGTTCTTGCTTTCTATGCGAACAAATACCTCCAGGTGGAGGACGTACATAGTGGCATCGCCAGGGAGGATCTCGAGGATATTGTGGAGAAGGTCAAATCGTTGACAACCTATTTGCTGGGCCGTGTGGAAGATGGTATGCACACCAAAGTTGTGAATGGGCTCACGAGTAAGGATGGCACGGTCACTGTTGAAGATGGTAGTCTCGCATCGTTTGTCAGTGCACTCGTTCATCGCGCCAAAGAGAAGGACAGAGTGAGGGATGCTTCAGTGCTCGGCGTCGTGTTGCAACACTTATTCACCGACGCTACGAGGGACGATGCTGATTTATGGTTGGCTCTCGCGAGAACGTTGGAAAAGTCAGGTCAGATTTTGTATCCGTTTTCGCCTTAAGATTCGCTGATACATATTCCAATCTTTTCAGCTCCGCAGACCACCATCACCATATTGGCATCCATTACTGCGTTTGCGCCGGAACCTCCCAAACTCGATAGGTATCGTAACGAGTTGGCCGCTTCGCTCATCGGTATCCATCCCGGAGCAGTATCCACCGCGGGCCTCATCACCCTTCGATTGTTGGCCGCTACGGCACCGGATCCCGAATCTGACGTCGTCTTCCTCCCTCAACAACGCGCCGTGAATGTTATGAAGACATGTCAGGCATGGGTCGCCGCCGACGATGATGATGAAGACGGTGTTGACGAGGACGTTGAAGGGGCCATGACACTGGTATTCTTCCATCTAGCCCCGATCTTACAGAATGTTCCTGGGTCCCACTGGGATTTTATCTGGGATGTGATCGAGAATAACTTGGAGGTGTGTCGCGTTTGATTCCGGTGACGATAACGAGTGCTGATACCGAGTAGAACTGCTCTCTGGAAGACGATGCAACATTAACGACCCTTGGAAGGACGTTGAGACTAGTGATCACTATTGACGATCTAGCATCGACCAACAAGGCCCTCCGTGCAAATTGGGATGAGAGAAGAGCGACAGTGTTACGTCTTATCAGAGACATGGTTGCGGTTAAAACGGGTGGGTGATTGATCTATATCGATGTCAGATTCAGGGGCTCACGGAACGTAGTCGGAATATCCTACTCTGAACCTCGTACATTATGCCGAGAGCTAGCATTGACCATCATCCACGATTTGCCATCTGCAATGCTGAGCGAGAAGACATTACCAAATGTAAGGATATATGCCTTCTTATTCAGCCTTTTATGTTGACCGGAACATCTCAGGTGTGCCACCTGCTTGGGGAACAATCCCAGGAAGTCCAGCGGATGGCTTATTGCTTGCTCCACAATGCTGCTCGCAAACGAACTGAGCACTATGTAATCGAAGCAGGTGTTGATACGGAGGATATGGTGAAGCCAGAATTGCCTTACGAACTGCTTGCCATATTACAGCAAAGCCTTGGGTCGGGGGAGATGCTTGCGCTCGAGGAACAATCAATTCCACGCAACAAGGAGGTGTCTGGATACCTTCTTGCATGGATGGTCACATTCGACTTGTTTATCGATGCAGTGCGTTTTCGCTCTTGTTTTTGCTGCAAATTTTTTATTCTGACCGGGAACATAGTCGATGAAAGTGCGTGCGGGTTACTACAATCATATGCGGAGTCTCGACACTATTTCACAACATTTTATCCCAAACATATTTGACATACTTGGTTTGTTCAGTGGTGGGAAGCAGCTATTCAAGCTGGACTTGTGGGCCGTGGATGAATTCCATCTGGAGAGTATGTATGGATTTCTTCGTGGTTTGAACTGGTGTTCATCTGTTTGGATAGCTTTCGAACCAGAGAGTCCACTGAGCTTGCAACTTTTAGCCGCGCATCTTTACCACAGGGCTCTTCTGACTGTCCCCGCTCTCATCCGTTCATGGATCTCGGACTGTACCGACAAACAACTACTGACGCGCGTCGTTGACTACACGTCATCGTACTTCTCACCCGGTATCATCAGAGCAGAACTGGCTCAAGTTCGACAGCCAGATGCATCGTCTGAGCTCTCGACAACAGAGAACCTAACTATCAAGGTTTCACCGGCCTCTGGTGAAGTTACGGTGTCGTACATGGTCGACGAGCAGCCTCTTGAGCTCTCAGTTCGGATGCCGAATGACTGGCCGCTGCACAGGCTCGAAGTGAGAGACACCAAGATGGTGGGTGTCTCGGAGGATAAATGGCGAGCCTGGGTGCTTGGCGTGCAGCAAGTTGTATGGCAGCAGGTAAGCTTGATCACTGCAGTGAAAAACTTGGCTTGACCCACCCCGGGTAGAATGGCCGAATCGTCGATAGTTTGACACTCTTCACAAAGAACGTGACTCTCCACTTCTCTGGGCAAGTGGAGTGTGCGATATGCTACTCGTGGGTTTCTCTCTCTCTTTGGCTCGTCACAGTGGCTTATCTTTTCACAGCATTATTAGCGTGATGGACGCGAGTTTGCCCCAGAAGCCATGTAAGACGTGCAAGAACCGATTCCACGCTAGTTGTCTATACAAGGTAAGTTCTTTCGAACTGTGTATGTACGCTAAGGTACTCACAGAGAACAGTGGTTCAAATCGAGCCATTCGTCGAGCTGCCCGCTTTGTCGGTCGGACATTCTGTAGGCTCATATGATCGTGTGGGGGCTCCCGCTTTTAGCTCGAACTCGAGTCAGCACAGAAATACATGTAGCACTATCACAATGATCATTCGATACAATGTTTGTATTCGTTTAAAATTGTCATCCTCATATTTTCTTTGCTCTTTTGAGTGGTCTTGTTGAACACTGCATCGTTCACCCTAGCCACGATCCATTTCCCGTCCTGTGAAACCGCGGTGTCGTCATTAACGGGACTGCCAGCGTCTGCCAGTGTTGGTATACCTACTGCTCCCTTTCCATCGGCCACTGGGCCATCGTCGAATTTCTCCTTTTCTTCCTGCGCCCACGACATGCTTCTTCCTGTCAGGGAAAAACTTGACCAACGATATCTGATCTTGAACATCATCATGGAGGATCCCATTTTTTCTTGTTCTATCCTCTGTTACTGCTATTCTTTTTATTCACCATGCTTCGACACCGCTTCCTGCGTACATCATCACGGTGTGAAGTGTGGTAATCTGCTGCTCGGTGGCCTGATAGTGACTGCCAATGGGAACGAACGATATGGATTGAACGGGTTCACGAGGGTAATCAATCCACAAGCTGAGCTAGAGGAGTTATCATCTAGCCCAGTTTTCTATATAATTCCTCTAGGCGCCGATCATTGAATTCGCCGAGGTTAGAACAATATCGGTGGCGTGCTAAAATGGATGGTGACTCTATCATAAGTTTTGCACAAACTACAACGCTTCCGAGTCGGAGCCGGTAGATGGACTAGGCCTACTAATCGATGAGCGGACTGTCCAGGAAGAAGGCTAGGATGGTAAAGATTCATGCCAGTGATTCCAAGACTCACCTCGGACTCAGTGGGCCTGCTCACCACTGCGTACGAAGTTATGTAGCGGGCTGGGTTCGGAAATCTACTTGAGCTTGTTGGGGACTAGCAAAAGTCTTTGAACAGCATCGGCGGTTAGCTGTCACTCAACGATAACGCTTCAGGTGCGATCTATCGAATGGACTTGCCAATATGATGCATGACAGAAAATGTGCGTAGACATGGCCCCACCGCCAAGGGAATCGGCACACCTAGTATTGGGCATATATAAGTACGCCGGAGTACATGGCCATTAAATCAATGTGAAGTTGATCCTTGCATGCTCAAATATGATGGAGTCCTTTGAGTCACATCCGAGCAGCCACTTAGCAGTGCATGATAGCTGAACTTCCTCAGGGGGGCAACTATCTTCTAGTAGCCGGACGGTCATGGGGATCGCACTCAGTTGAGCCTGTATATCACGGGAATCAACCGGCATTATGCATGAAACGAGGGCTATTTCAAAGTCTCCGGCGGTCATCCAGTGGCAATCCAGGGTCACAACCCCGATCAAAGTTTGACGCGAGGAGATGGTTGACGAAGGGCAGATTCCCGGTGGATTCTAGTTGCGTCCATATCCCCTAAATTGGCATAGTGAGTCGTGAGCCTGCATGGAAACCTCCAGTGAGTTTCGTACTGCGGGTGCCAGTGGACGCAAATACGAGGGGGATAAATGTTCCCTATACGAGGACTGCCATTCATTCCCGGCATGGAGGTACCACAGCCTTGACGATACTATCCCCATAAGGCGGGTCTAGCCTGATGGAGAAGACGATATATATAAGGTGTTATGCGGCGCTGTGGCAAGTACCATCGTGTGATAAGAGTTCAAGTGAACAGAAGCTGTCTACAGCATCTCAACGGCGACTCTGATACTCTCGTGAAGTGAGGGGGATCGAGGTGGGTGTAAAACGTAAAGTGTCCGACTCCAGTGTTTCGAAGTCCGTTTAGAGTTCCCCACAATGATTCTCGGTTATCTGATATCCACACGATGAGATGATCTTGGGAAGACCCGCCGACGAGCGTGTGTACAAGACGATATATTCTAACGAATCTGACAACCCGTGAATTGTGCTCAAAATATACACAGAATCCATTAATATTGCCCGCGGAGTCGAGCCTGCGGGGAGACGGAATGGCCAAAGGTTAATTTTCCCCGTGGTCACCACCACTTCCACAGCCTAGGCTAACTTGACAGCTGACAGGTGAATCGAACCGATAATAACGATTCGATCCGAGAAAGATTTGCATTCACCCAGAGCCTCATCCCTAGAAGTGTCTATCAGCGTCGACTCATCAGATATATCGGTTACATCCTTATCTATTATCTCCAGTGCGCCGGGCCGCTGAACCGCTGAACTGCGACCGTCACCTCGGCATCACACCACCCAATTTCTCATACGACCATTGACATCCTATTTCGCCCGAGCCCGGCAACTTGGTGGGACGCCCCATCGCCAACAAGCGGTCGAATAGGTCTAAGCGCCTGTAGCAAGCCGTGTCCGAGTCTGTCGCGCACCTCGTTGGGTGGGCACATAGCCTTCAACGGCCGATCAGCAATGCGGACTCAATGACGCAACGCACGCTTGTCAAATGCCTCTCCAATTTGCTGTGTGTGGCCCTATTACCGCCAACACGGAAGGTTCTGCCAACCTCATGGCTGGCAGTGGGATCAGGTGTATGACCAACAACCATGGTAGTCGGCCACGCTTACAAGTCACACGACGACATGGAAGCCTCAATGGGGCTACCACTAGGACACATACGAGGTCGGCGTCGAGTGAAGATGGTCAAACTTTGATGGGCTCTCGCTCGTAGCTTACCAAATTGACGGTTGTGTGATGATCTTGTGTGGGAACGATGGCTGGAAAGGGACACACGCAGTCGCGGAAGCGTTGCTTCGAATGGATCGGAGCGCCAGTGCTACTAGTCCGTTGCGTTACACACTTGTTATATGTAACGCATCGCTCTCCGAGATGGAATCTCCTCTTGGTTCTGGACCTCGTCCGACCTCCCGAGACCCCGTGTCCGTTGGCATCGCTTGCCCTATAAAGCCCCCTCCATTCCACGCCTCGATCCCCCCCTCGCCTTATTGGCTTCGTCTGACTCGACGAGCGGATCCACATGTCTGCCCCCTCTACTGTCTCCTTTGCACCCCCTCCCGCTGTGCTGTCCAAACACTTGGACGCACTCGCCCAATCTGACAAGGAACCTACTTTTGCGTTCGCGAGGCTCCAGAGCGCGGTCTGCCTCGTCCAATGTAAGCCATCACCGTCATCGTCGACACCGTCTTACCTATTTTCTTCTCTCTCACAGTGGCCGGACAAACAACTCCCCTAGATCCATCGAGCCCACCGCCCCTCCTCGATGTCCTTGTCTTCCGGCACGAGTTCGCGTCCATGTTCCGTTACTCCTACTCGGCGCGCGTACACCCCCTCGAACTTAGAGTGCTTGAACCCCTCGATGACCACGCAGTCCGTTACGAGCCCGACAACGGAACCGTCTTCCTCGCTAAGGACCTCATGGCCCACCTAAAGCGCATACTGGATGCCGCAGCCATGTTCAACAGGAGGCACCACCATAGGCATTCGGTACCGCCAAGACAACGGTATTGAATATGCCAATTTAATTAATGTCGTATATGTGCATCTCGTCAGGGGAACAGGGTTCCTCGTACTGGGTCTTTTTTACAGCTGTCTCCCCACGCTCTCTCACTAACTTTATATGCAATCGTTTTACTGTATGCAATCCTCCTACCCAAGCTACAGTACATGTACACTATATTCGCTCCATTCAAGTTGTATACAATCTGGTTTCTAGCACGTGTCGTCTACGTGGCTCCCCTGACGGCAGAGTCCGCCCGCATGGCCCACTGGCAATCTGACTGTGTCTCGTGTCCGGATCTTAATGCTCCATGAACCGACTTGCTATATCAGTTGTTCGCCGAATAATATCCCAAGGGTCCACTACCAACCCAATCCATCGATTGACATGATCCGGAAAGATTAAAAAGACATCACTGAACGACGCATGTATCGCTCCCGCTGCAAAGGTAACTACATCAATATTCCGAGTTGTCCAGATCGGTCATCTGGCACCCACGTATGACGTATATCTCATGCATTTCCGCAGATGACGCAATCGCGAGTAATTTGCTAAACTCTTCCCCGCTCGCGAACTCTCCAGAGTTGAGAGCAAGAAGTGGTATCGAAATATTCCTGTCCCATGGCTCTAACCCTGTTGTCAATGAAGGCGACGATAAGCCCCAAAGAAACAGCAGCACAGACAAGTAAACGTACGCCGCGTGGCGGGGTCAAACGCGATCACATGACTAAAGTTAAACCGATGATCCGATGCAGCAGCGATCTCGCACACATATATCGTCACGTACGCAACCATGCCAGTGGAGTGTCAACCGGACGTACTCACAGCCAAACTTCCCCCAAATGAGTGGCCCGCGATGATGGGCTTTACCACCTCCATCACGTTCCAGCCATCCCAGTCATATTGTGGTGACATCTTCCCTGTTCCTCGTCTTTGCGTTAGTCGCTGAGGTGCTTTGAGCACTCCATCAACTTCAGACAGACGAACTTCTAGTCGAACGCGCCGCAGTGCTGTATCGTCTACCGGCTGTTCTTCCAGGTCCGTCCATCTAGCACATACCTCCAATTCAGAACCTGCCCACGCACACTCCACGCTAGGGCACTCACTCGAGCTGGCTCCAGTTCAACCAATAAAGGACCTTCGTCTCCCCACGTTCGTTAGTCACTTGGACGCTCGGGCCAGTTCCATCGCGGTGCTCAATCGCCGCGACGATATACCCGCGCGACGCTAACTCTCCGCAGACCGCCGACTACCTTAGATCAGTCACCGTGCGTCAATACTTCGATCCAGACAAGCAGCACTCACGTTCATCAACTGTGAACAGCCCGCCCCGTGACTGTACAACACAACCCGCCACTTGCGCGACTCGGGCGGGGGTTCTCTCAATGGGGCATTCTCAGCGCCCGGAAATGTTGTCCCCCAGGCGAGGAGTACGACAAGGGCGTCTTTGAGCACAAAAGCCACCAGGATCGAGATCGAGATCGAAGTGCGTCAGTAGGATGACGAACCGTGGCGACCGAACGAGTGGTGACGAACGCACAAAGGACGATTTTGGAAATTGGATTCACCGACCAGTTCGCGACCTTGAGCAGCCCGTCAACTGTCTGGATCAACCTACCGAGGAAGGGAAGTCTCACATCAGAAACCACAGCTTGTAATCGTATGCCGACAAGTATCCAGAGCAACTTCACCTGGGAAACCAGGGGACATGTGCGGGAGCGGCCATCAGAGTCGTGAGTTCGGCCGGGTAGAACAGCGTGAACATGACGGCATCGGATGTGATGCCGACGCGACCGTCGGGTGTGGATCGGTGCTTGAAAGTGCCAAATGTCTGTGCTGGGGCGGGCGATTCGACGTGCCGGACGCCGACAGGGTAGAGTCCACTGTACGGAGGCAACGTTCTCGAAAACAGGGCACCAAAGGATGAGCGTTTCATGGTGGAGGTCTTGGATCGGTCAGGATGACGGGGTGCCGTGATTATGTAAGTTATAGGAATGAGACCTTAGGGGTAATATTAATCCTGTCAGCACTGCCTTGGTCACTAGTGGTTTTCACTTTCGGGTTCTCCAATAATTCCACCAAGATGTCGGCCGGTGCGCGGTATGCTGAGGACGAGGAGAACGACGTCTCAAGCCACAATATTTTAATTCTATACGCAACGGAAACCGGGACAGCACAGGATGTCGCTGATCGGATCGCGAGAGAGTGCCGCAGAGGCCGGTTTCAATGTCGGGTGTGTAACATTGGGTCTTATCCCCCAGTATGTGACTCGTTTGAACTTCTCGTTCCTAATCATCTTATAATTTTTCTTAGGAAGGATTGATATCAGAATCGCTCGTCATATTCGTAGTCGCGACCACTGGGTCAGGTACGGAGCCGCGTGCGATGACGCCGTTATGGAATACCCTTCTCCGATCGGATTTACCCTATGATTTGTTTGAAGAAATGGACTTTGCCATCTTTGGATTGGGCGATTCTGCATATGAAAAGTTTTGTTGGCCAGCGAAGAAGTTGGCCCGCCGGCTAACTAATCTCGGAGGACGCGAGATTTGTGCTAGAGGGGAGGGAGACGATCAGCATCCGTTAGGGTAAGTCCTGAAACTTTACTGTAGTCCATGGAGTATTAATCTAAATCGCAGCGTCGAAGGTACGCTAGACCCGTGGGTCGAACAATTGGTTGTGAAATTGCTGGAGCTATACCCCTGCGATGATTCGTTTGAAGTACCTCAAATAGCTGAGAGACCCACGTCTCGCGTTAGGACCGCTTCTGTCCCTTCGGAAACTGAATGTGCGGACCCTCTGGACGCCGATGAGAAATATTGGGATGTAACTGTCAAGTGCAACCGCCGAATCACTGCAGCAGATTGGTTCCAGGATGTCAGGCATTTTGAATTTATCTCCGATATGGAAATGGAGTGAGTGGATTTCACTTCTGTCGGTCTAGACTGACCTTGATAGTGAAGTTATTTGCCAGGAGACGTCGCTGTTATCCATCCCGTTGCAGAGGCGTCCGAGGTAGACAGCTTTCTGGTGTCTGTGGGGTGGGCAAATACAGCTGATGAGCCTTTTTCTATCGTACATGCAATGAAGGGTGTGTGATTCGTGTTTCGCTTGTAATTTTCTTATCGACACGCACAGATCAATCATTACCTCCACATACCCCTCAGGTTACGACGCTTCGCAAACTTTTCACCCGTTACCTCGATTTCAATGCGGTTCCTCGTCGGTCCTTCTTCGAACTTCTTCAATGGTTTGCTACCGATGAATTGGAACAAGAAAAGTTAGATGAATTCGTCTCTAAAGAAGGCGCCGTAGGTGGTCCACTGTTGATAATGTTTACAGACTAACCATCGTCTAGGATGAGTTATACGATTATTGTCAGCGAACGAAGCGCACCATTAGAGAGGTGCTGGCTGAATTTCGGTCGGTGCGAATACCCAGAGACTATGTCTTTGATCTATTCCCCTCCCTTCGCCCACGACAGTTTTCAATCGCAAGTTCTCCGAAAGTATGTTTATTGTGGCGTGACTCAGTCCTTACTCATGAAAACCCACAGAGACATCTGTGCGAAATTCACTTATGTGTTGCAATCGTCAAGTACCGCACGAAGCTCCGGGTACCTCGAAAAGGTGTCTGTACAAGTTTCCTTTCTGCGCTCCAGCCTGGTGGGCGAAGTCTCTTTGCGATCAAAAAATCTGCATATTGAGATCCTGGTATCCCGCAGGGGATAGACTACGCATTACTATCGAGCGTGGCTTAATATCACTTCCGAGCGATCCCCAGACGCCGGTCATATGTGTCGGGCCTGGCACAGGCATCGCTCCAATGCGGGCAGTCATAGAAGACCGTATACATGCAGGATCCCATGGTTAGTCGCTTTGAAACGTCCCGTGCATCTTGATTTCCGATGCTGTCCAGCGACAAGACTTTATTTTGGTTGTCGATCAGCCTCGAAGGACCACCACTATGGCACAGAGTGGGAAGCCTATACTGATGCAGGAAAAATTACGTATCGTGTTGCGTTCTCGCGCGACGGCCCGGAAGGCACAAAGAGGACGTATGTTCAAGATCTATTACGGATGGATAAGGAAAACGTGTGGCAGCTTCTCGGTGTGCAGCAAGGCATGGTAATAATCTCTGGGTGAGTGGCAATATCATGAAGTCAGCAGCTTGAAGATCGACGAAAGAGGTCAAACATGACTGCAGGTCTTCGAACAAGATGCCTGCCGCAGTGCGTGAGGCCGTGAGGGAAGCAGTGGAAGAGTTTGGGAACATGTCGACCAAGGATGCAGCAGACTTTGTCTCTATGATGGTTCGCGAGGGGAGAATTGTGGAAGAGTGCTGGAGTTGATGTTTGGTGTTACACACCACTGGGCGACCCATTGCCGTCTATGAGTCAGGCCGCCTGGATGTAGGTTCGATATTCCTGGAGTTGTAAGGAGGTGGGGAAGGAGAAAAGCGCGTGACCACCTTGTTTAGCATGAAGGTACGGCTAGTTGGTTCAGGTTGTCCAACACACTCCAGCAGGGCAGTGAACCCTTACTTATAGTAAGGAAATGGGAAACTTTGCTTGAATTATAGGTGCTAGTCCCGAATGACAGTGCTAAGTAGCTGATATTGATTCCACAAAACACCTAACGGTCTCGCAAGAGCACTCCATGCGCTGGGAGGAGAGGGGGCAGTGGGCTGAGAGGTGTGGGCGGGCGGAATCCAAAGCGCCCTACCGGACGCCATATACTTGCCATATGGTGTGAGCCACGAGGACACCTCGCAGATAGGCGTAGACCCGGCAATCGGGATGGTGCGCTCCAGACCCCAGGGGAGTGAGCTGTGAGGAGCTGGAATGGGAAATGGAGGCAGGGTGTGGTGCGCGGGTGCGCTGAAACGGACTCGGACGAACGATGTGGTGGGGGCACCTCTCGCTTGTGTCGCTTGTCAAAAGACCTTGCACACTTCGACCCCTAGCTCAGAGTCCTACACCCCCACACACCACGGGATGTACGCAAGTGCATTTCCTCGGACCGACAGCTCAGTTCACCGTTGTTGCATGACAAAAAAGAGAGAAAAAGGAGGCTGATATAGCATTACCCGACTTGGGTGCATGTATTTCCCACACTCAAGTCGCTAATCGGTTTTCCTAGTAAGCGGCCAATTGGGCTACCCAATGGGCAGCTTGTTTTGGTTAGCTCAGGTCTCACACGGCCGTTACAAGACTGCGCTGGGCCGGCC